>BQNB010039210.1:0-38194 GCA_026074375.1 Tanacetum coccineum | reverse complement strand
TTTTGCCATTTTTGATCCGTTTTGGGTTGAATTGGGCCTTTTTAAGCATAAATAGATATGTGTATTCTACACTTATCATCTATGATCTTTGTATCTCTTTGTGTCAACAGGTTTCAGATCAAGCCAAGGAAATTAAACTCTTGAAGGCTAAGATCACAAAGCTAAAGAAGCAAGCAAAACCTGTCATCAAACATTATAAAGAATATCTGAAGATTATCTCATTGCGAAAAAGATTCCCAAAAAAGAGCTCCTCAAAGAAAGCTAGGGTACACAAAGAGAATGTATCCAAACAAGGGAGGAAGAAAGCAAAAGGAGAATCACAAGTGCACAGAGATCCTCTGTTTGATGTAAAGCAAAAAGATAAAATTGATCACATAGAAACAGAAAATGCTCAAAGAGAAGGGAGGACAAGAGATATAGTAGATGAAGAGAAGGAGTTTGATGAAGATAGACTTAGTACTGAAGATGAAGTTAGTACTGTCAAGGAAGGAGTTAGTACCGACTTTGACAAAGTTAGTACTGACAGACCAAAAGTTAGTACTGACGAATCCAAAGTTAGTACTGATGACCAAGTTGAAGGTATTGAAGAGATCTTTGAAGGTACTGAAGATCAAACTAAGGAAGAAATTACTTCTAAAGCCTCTCAAACATCCACTCAAACACCCACTTCAATGACATTTGGTGATGATGAAACAATTGCTACACTTCTCCTAAACATGAGTAAAGCCAAAGCTGCTTCTAAAGAAAAAGAGAAAGGTGTAGAGTTGAAGGATGTTGAAGAAATTGATAGTCCTAGGCCTACTTATAAAAGATCACTTCTCACATTGAAGCCTCTTCCAAAGATTGATCCTAAAGACAAAGGGAAGAAGAAGATTGAAGAAGAAGATGAATCTGAAAGTGAAGATGATGATATTCCTCAAACTGTGAAGAAATTCAAACAGCTTGAGAGTGATGAAAGAAGACTGGGAAGCAGAAGAAGAAAGAAACAAGATTGCTGAAGAAAAAGCAACAAATGAAGCTCTCATTAAAAACTTTAATGATATTAAGGCAAGAATTGAAGCAGACAGAATTCTTGCTGAAAAGCTTCAAGAGCAAGAAAGAGAGCAGTTCACAATAGAAGAAAGAGAAAAGTTCCTTCATGATACAATTGCTGCTCAGAGAAAATTCCTTGCTAGACAAAGATCAGAGGCAATAAGAAACAGACCTCCAACCAAGAATCAATTAAGAAATCAGATGATGACCTACTTAAAGCATGTGGGGAACTTCAAACATTCTGAGTTGAAGAGTAAGAAGTTTGAAGACATACAAGCAATGTATGAGAAGATAAAAAGGTTAGATGAAGATTTCATTGCTATTGGATCTGTTGAGGATGATACACTGATCAACATACTGGAATAAAGATTCCTCCAAAGAAGAAGATGATCAAGCAGGATTCTAATGTTGAAGGAGAGAAGAAGGGTAGAAAGTGAGACGGCGAAATAAGATAAAAGAAAGCACAGGAAAAAGGAAAAGATGAAGTCAAGAAAAAAGAAGATACATACAATGGATACTTCTTCAAGATGCCCTCATCTGACATGGGAGAAAGAGAATTGATAGTGAGATTGTGCTTGACAATAGCTCCAGATGAGGACAAGGAAGTAGACTATGAAATTCTTGACAAGAAGTATCCAATCATTGACTGGAAGACTGAGAGTCTTGGCACTAAACCACAGTTTGATGAATCTAAAAGATTAGAAGAGATCAATCTGAATGTGGTAACAAGAAGTAATGGTCAAAAGAGATACTTCAGCACATTGATGACAGTGCTTTCAGTGTTTGACAGAGAAGACTTAGATGCTGTATATAAACTTGTGATGGACATATATCAAGATAAGATTCCTGAAGGTTTTGATAAAGTTATTTGGGGAGATTTGATAGTTATGTTCAATCCAGATGAACAAGATGAGTTTTGGAACTCACAGCATGAATGGAAAGTAATCAGTTGGAAGCTGCATAGTTCCTCAGGGGTACACACTTTGATGACTGAAGAAGGATTAGTCATTCACATGTTAATAGAGAAGAAGTATCCTTTGAAAAAGGAAATAGTGGTGCAAATGCTAAAGCTAAAATTGGAGTCTGAAGAAGAAAGTACAATGGCATTGGAATTGATACGATTTATCAAGAAGGTACTTGCTGATTTAGAATCTAAAGATGAAGACTGATGGAATTGAGAAGGGATTGAGTGTTGGCTAACCACCACACAACAAATGGTTATCAATTCACCATGCTTAACAGGCATAAGAATTGGCTAGTCCACAAGCAAACGGCTTGGGGTAAAGACTTCTCAAATCCGTTTATGGTTTACAATTTACCAAAAATTGTAGGGTAATCAACTCACCTTGCTTCTTGGTGAAGAGTTGGCTAGTCCAAGATCAAACAGTTCTTGGTAAAGACTACTCAAATCTGTTGATAGCTGATAGTTTGCTAAAAACTATATGGTTTAATCTAAGCCAACATGTTATATTGGCGTTTGAGGCATTGGGTAGTACATACACAACGGTATTTGGTAAAGACAAATCAAATCCGTTGATGGTTGATAGTTTACCAAAAACTGTATGGTAATTATACTCAACCATTTTCTTAGATGAAGGTTATTATCCCAGAGCAAACGGCTATGGTAAAGGAAACATCAAATCTGTAATGGCTGGTAGTTTGCAAAAACTACAAAGCCAATTAGTTGGATTGCAGTAAAAAAGATGTTGCTGTAGTGTAGTGAAGAAGAAGTTTCTAAATTGCTAAAAAAGAAAAGGGTTGCTGATAAAGACAAAGGATAGAGTGTACAAGATTAATAGAAAATGATCAGATAGTTTGGATACATCCTCTTGTGTGTTAAAAGATGCTTAAAGAACCTTCTTGTTCTTAATGAGATTGAAGAAACATGTAGTTATAAATAGTTTATATTCTTGTTTTAAGGATGATTGTTAGGTTATTGTTTTCTTAAATTAGTACCGACAGTAACAATTGTTAGTGACTGTCAGTTATATTGTACCGACAGCAAAGTAGTTAGTACTGTTAGTTGTTTAGTACCTGTTAGAGAAAGTTAGTTAGTTAACATGAGAGGATATTTAAAAGATATTTAGAGATATTTTATAAAAAAGATTGTAAGCTCCTGTGTTTCGAGGTTATCATTTCACTATAATAGGTTACCATAGGATAAGTTAGAAATAAGAGCTTCTAAACAAGTTCATAACATTAACATATATCATAGTTAGTATCTGTAATCTTCAAGAACACTTTAATAAAGTTTGTTTTAGTTGTTCATTGTCTATTAGTAGTGTGTTGAGATTCCGACATTAACCTCTAGTATTTCGTGACTCGTCATTTCGTTTTTACTAGTGTGTGTTTTTTACATTATGGCTATCATCCTTTATAGGCTGACAAAGATCCTTTCAGTTAAATAGGACCTTCACTTCCCAACCTATTCCCCTAGAGAACGATAACAACCCCTAAGTCTTGCCTATACTACTACTACAACGATTAGGTACTCTGCCTAGGGAGTTGTAAAACTTCGTGTAGAAGTCTTACGAGACCCGCATCAAGTTTTTGGCGCCGCTGCGTGGGGAATAGTTAGGTTTTGATCATAGTTTAACTTAGTTCTACTCGCTTGAATCCTTTCAAGTGAGAATTTAATTCTGTATATTAGCTTTCTCGTTAGTCTATATCTTCTTTATGTCTAATGTTTTGTAACCCTTCTCATCAACCACTAATGGGAGAAAGCGAATTATCCGTACCTTTGGAAGATTACTGCTAAACCTAGCACGAGGTCGGGGTATAAAGAATACATTGAGCTCCCCGTAGGGGTACAACGTGTACTTTCTTCGATCGACACCTCTGGGTGATGCAAAACGTATGATCATTCCTTGCGTGACATCGCGAGTCGAGTGATCAAACTCCAAATAACACTACAAGGATTTCTTAAAACTTATGGACTCACTTTTACCTTGACGGGGTAAACAAGGAAAATGAACGCGCCTGCGTTTATTTTCTATTTTCCCTTTCGCGATCAGCTTGACCAAAAAAAAAAAAAAAATTTTAAGCTTGAAGTCTTCAGCAGGATCTATCACCACATGGAGGATCTTGTAATACTGTTTCCTTGTTACGTATTCATTTCTACCGGGAATGGACCGTTAAACTTCGCAAAGTATCCTGATGTTCTATACATCATGGCGAATCTCTCTCAGAAGCATGGACTCGTTTCGGACTTACTCAATAAGTACCTCTTTCCCCCCATGCATCGACTTTTCGGCTCATAGTCCAAATTTTTTAGCAATGTACAATCCGTCACAAGACTGAAACCCAATTTGACCAATCGGCCAGGTGGTTATGCTTCATGATCCACGAAATGCTAAAGAATCCTGGGCATTATTAGAGGACCCCGCCCTCTATGACAACGAAAGTTGGAACAACCCAAGGGATTTTGCTAACCGGTCAAGGAAATCACTTTACCTCAAGATGTCCTGAGTACATCCAACCGCCATCTCATCACAGGCTCAAAATCAAGTCAAGCTTGATGGTGAGATCATCTTGATCCAGAAAGCACCCTACTCAAGTGAACAAAAATCACTACTCATGTGAGGTCTTGCATGGTCCCCATGGCATAAGTATTGATGGGAAAGATCCGACAGCCCTTTGTTGAATATGTATCCTTACGTACTGACCAAGTGGGAGGTAAGTGGTACACTTTTAAGCCCGAGCAAAACAATCATGGTGACATCTACAATCCGTCATGGAAAAGTCACCCAAACCTTAGGTGGAGACAACCCCAAAATTCCTAAAATAATTTTTCAAACCCACCTAACCGGTTCTAATCCAACAGTCTGATCCCAAACTGTTCCTTCAACAATAATCCTCTAAGCTTTAACAATCAATCAAATCTAGAAGGAATGGTATCCAACTTTATGGCATCTCAAGACGCTAGACTGTCCAAGTTTGAAGCTGATTTCAAACAGCAACAAAGCGAGATGACTAACAAAATAGACACAGTATTGAAGGCCATCACCGATCAAATAGCGGGAGCACTACCTAGCGACACAGTTAAGAATCCAAAACTGAGTACTTATCAAGTTTTGTCTGCTCGTTCTTACCAACTGATGACTCGTAATGCTCAAAACCATTATCCAGTGATAGCGATCAAGTAGTCCTCACAATCCACCCCAACCAACAGAGTGAGTCTTACGATGACAAACCAGAAGAGAATAAGGAAGAAGAGAAGGACAACCCAAAAAATATCCATGTCAACCCTTTCGTCCCACCCGATCCATCAATTTCACTCATCACCAAAAAAGTCCTCAAACTTAATTTATTCTTCGAATCGCTCGGGTTGGTTCCCTAATCCTCCAACACAAAACTTGTTTGCACCAAATGAGATGATGGCGACGTAATGTTTATTGAGATAGTCAAGACGAATGACGATTCCCATAAGTTGGAACCCAAAGTTGGAGAACAAGAAGTAGAGTATTTTGACATATTCCCAACTAAGAGTGAACTAGCATATCACAAGTATCTTATGTGTGGTCCAATCCCTTCTATATTTCTAAGGAACCCCATCATCACAGAAGGATGCCCATCAAACCTCAAGATACCATGCAACATTGGACATGTGCATATGGAAAAAGCCTACATTGACCTTAACTCCCCTATAAATATCATGACCCGCAATGATGTATGATTGGGACCTTGAGAAGAAAAACTCAGATGCTGTATGGGGGAGATATTTCGGATAGAGGAGTTAGCAATTTCACAAGAAGGATTAAAGGGATGCATGTTTTCATAGGAAACTTCACCTATATCATAGACTTTATGATTGTCGAGGATATTAGTTCAATCATAGACCCTAGGTTGTCGCAAGTAGTGCTAGGGAGGCCTTTTGTTAAAATATCCAACATGATTCATGACTCCCTATGTGTTGATATTTCAAATTAGGAGATGTTTGATGATGATTGGGGATTAGAATCTAAAGAAGTTTCTCCTCTAGGATAAGAACTTAGTTTATTCGATAGGCCAAATGAAGTAGAGAGAGGTAGAATTCTTAAAGCACACCGTTTAGAGCCTATTCTTCAACAACAAATTTCTCAATGTATGGCTCTTTCTCATCACGATGGTATGTACCGTTACTATCACCCGCACTTGAACTCAAGTGTAGGGGAACCCTCCCCTTTATCTGTTAAATAAGGGTAGAGTCAGGCTCGTGACTCGAACAAAAACAAGCGCTTTTTGGGAGGCAACCCAATATTTATTTGATCGCATCTTAGGAGTGTCTTGTGTTTTAATTCTTTATTATTTGTTTTATTATGTTTGAATTATTTTGTAATCATGCTTTGTTTGTTTGTAACTTCGTCTTATTTTCAATCAAAGGTATTTTGCAACAAAATAAGTGTAGAGGAAATATCCAGTTTTTAAGAACCAAATTCAAACATATAAAATAAATTGTTTAGATTAATTCACGTCAGTTTCGAGTCATATGATTGTAATGACTAATTCCAGGTTTTTATGCAGTACTTTCTTCAGATTTGACTTATAAAATTGCGTGCAGGAAATTTCTCATTAAAAACGAAAAAGAAATTTTCACAGACGCTGGAGACGGCGTCAGGATTTATCCTGACGGCGTCGCGTCTCCAGCTATGTAAAAATTTGAATTTTTTCTAGTATTCCTGAAAAATAAAATGTGCTATATTTAAAATCTGTAATTCTTTTGTAAACCTGCAGAAAAACCTATGATTATATCATTACTCTCATCCTATCTTTACTGCTTTCGTAGAGTCGAAACCCTAAACTCTTGTTGTATATGTATCTATCTCGCCGATTCTATGCTTTGTCGCTAATTTTATGCTTGGTGTAGTTGTCTTTGATTACTTGTTGTATTTGATAAGAAGAAGCTTCGAAGTTCCTAGGAAGTTTCATTGGACGACTCTTGGAGTACGATTTAACCAGTTATCGCATGTTTCTTCTCTATTATTGAGCAAACCAGGGGAGTACTAGTTTCTTTCACTTGTTTTCTTTTCCCTTTATTCATTTTTACGGGTACTTTTATAGAACATTAGGGACAATGTTCAACTTAAGTGTAAGGGGGAAATAAGCCTTAGAAACTATTCCTTCATTTGCCATTTGCTTTGTCCTTAAAATGATGGGTAATATATCGAAACATAGCATAAAAAGGTAATTTTGACCAAAATTTAAAAAATTTTATGACACATACCGACAAAAACCGAGTATTAATAGCGTTTCATGGATAGGAATTTATATGACTAACACAAAAACTCTCAGAATTCACCCAAAAAATGTGAGGTCCGCATTTAGATCTATAGGAATTCGGGCATCCATTATTGATACCCAAGATAGTTTATACCTTTAGCTTTCTCAAGTTAAGGAGTGAGCAGCCATATGTGTCTATTCCGTCGTTACAGATGTGTACGTGTGGTATTTATCGCCTTTTCTAGAACATTAAGATCGGTATTAAATTATATGAGTGTACCGATAGTATATTAAATTCTAGAACTTGTTCTTGTGATGCATCTCGAGACCCCATAATGAGTATTAGGATTTGCTAGATAAGAGGCACTAGGATTAACCCATGTTTTAAACCTGTAATTGTTATGATGGTCACATCGATCATATAACTATCCCACACCCTTGCCATGCACTCATCTTTAGTGCAGAATACCCCTAGTACAACCATCCGAGCCTATCCTTTTTTACAGTTCTCGTAATTTTCTAGTGGATTCCAGATTATTAATGAAGAACATTGTTAACCCTTAAACCAATCGTTACACCCAAATCGCCTTAGCCTACCTTGTATGTACTCTCTTTTAGTACATTATTGTTTTAACCCGAGTTAATTATTTGAGTACACGGTTGCTAAGTCCTTATCCTTGTAAATACAGTTTTGGGACGATTGGGATTCATGGTAGTATTCATCTTATGAAGAATTAGGGAAGAAGTTATTTATTACCCCCAATAGAGCTCAATAAGCTCCATGTTATTTTGATCCACCTCAAATCGGGTCATTAGTTAGATTGTAAATAATCGAGTATGTAAAAGTTCAAGTGTAGGGGTGTATTTAAAAACCCCAATGATGTATTATATGTTTAAGCAATGGCAGGGCAAAATTGTATGAAAAAAAATTATATATAATAAAAGTAAAAAAGTGTATGGGCTGCCATTTGCTTATGTTTATATTAAAGTCAAGAAAAAAAAAGAGATTGATGTAGAGTTGTGTAGAGTTTGTATATCTTTGTCCGAGTCTTGGCTTAGCAACCAAACCAACGTGTATTCGTATAAATAATTATCTAACCCTTCCACTCCAAATTCACCCAAAGACACCCAAATGTATCCCATCCGTTTCTTTTTCCATTATATGTTATCTTACACCTACACCCCACAACCCTTTAAAAGACCTCTTAAATAGTTATGAATAATGCTTGCACCCAGCGGTGGAGGTTTGATCCTTTACCAAGCCTATTGTAATTTATATGCTATGACAGGTAATGAGTGTTCATTTTATGTTTCCCCATTATGTTATAATTTATTATACACCCGAGTGAAAGAGAGAATCCCCAAACACTTATGTGAGTTGCTAATATATACTTTTCGTGCTTTTAATTACGAGGTCTAGAAGGTTGTGTTGTAAAATACTTTTAAAGAGTAAGTTAAATGACCCTCATATTGCTATTGTCTAGGTAGAAAAGCCCATTTGCTTGAGGACAAGCAAATCCCAAGTGTAGGGGTATTTAATGAGGTGTCATTTTATACACTATTTCAGGGTCATTTAACCCCTTAAATCATGCAAATATGCTCAGATTATGTGCTTAATCGTTTGTTTTTGTATTTTTAGCACTTGGATGACATTTGGAGGAAATACACGTAACTTGGGCTTATTTGGAGAAGAAACGGACAAGATTACGGACTTGCACCAAGATTCACCGAGAAGTATTGTTCTCAGAGCGTGGAGACGGCGTCGCAGGCATAAAGCGATGCTGTCGTAATCTATCTGGTGACGGTGTCTGGATATTGGCGACGACATCACAACATAGCCGACTCAAAGTGGATCTACAACCATCTACCTGGCGATGGCTTCAGAAGCATCAAGCGATTTAGTGTGTAACTTTTGGGATAACTTTGTATAACTTAGAGAGACGAACCCTAGTCCTTGTAGCAGCTTCATAGGTCGTATTTAGGGCCTTAAAACCCTATTGTACTACCTTGGATCCATGTTTTAATTCAAGTAAGGTTATTTATCATTAATCATTCAATATGTCTATGTGTTGTGTGATTGATTTATCTTCTTGCTTCCTTTATAACATGTGAGGCTAAACCCTCCTTTGTATTTGCTTATGATTGCATGAAAGTCGGATTGTAGATCCTTTTATTGTTGCTTCTTTTGATGAATGTGCGTGTTAGGCCTTAGAAAATCAGCTTTTGTCTGTATCGTTGTTGATACATCTAGGGAAACGCGAGTGCATAGAAAGATACCAAAAAGGAAACAATTTATACTACCTTAACCCTTTTGTGGTTGATCCCTCATAAAGGTATTCACGACGCATTTAATATATCTTAGGGGGCTTAGTAAAAGTCTTCATACTACCCTTACTTGTCTTTGCTTTAACGGAATATTAAATATACACGGATTCGTGTAATTCGTTTCATGATCTAGGAAATCCTTTCCGACAAATGCATCACATGTGGCAAAGGTATCAGGATTAATGGAGGAAAAAAATCTGATTAAGTAATTGCAATGATAAGTACATATATACAAATTAATCAAGAAAGTAATCACTAGTAATAGTTTGTCAATTAGTTTAGTTAATAGATTATCAAACCAACCTCTCAAACCATAAATTTACCTGCTTTCCTATAAATATAAAAATACAAAAATAAATTCTCCTCAACCCTAAATTTTGTAGACCTGTTGATCAATCCTTTCCAAACCTATTCCCCTAGAGAACGATAACAACCCCCGAGTCTTGCCCATACTACTACTACAACAATTAGGTACTCTGCCCAGGGAGTTGTAAAACTTCGTGCTGAAGTCCCTTGCGACACTCACATCATGAATTTCAAACTTAATTTATTCAATATAGGGATAAAATTAGAGCTTTGGAAAAAGAAAGAGATGATTTGCAACTAAGTGTTTTAGAACAAAGAAAACATGTCTTAGGATTAAAAACTGCACACACTTCTTTGAAACATAAGCTTTATGTAGCTAAAGATAAGTATCTCGATGATGTTTTGAATTTAGAAGCTAAACTAAAAAAGAATGAAAATGTGGTTATGAAAATGAGTAACTCTGTGCAAGCATTGTTTATGCTTGGACCAAAACCTTTGTCGGTTTATGACCCACAGTTGAAACATGGTTTGGGGTACGAAAATCCTTATACGCTTAAGCACGCAATTTCTAAGAATCCCAAGTTGTATGATGCTTCATATCTTCATAGTTCAAAAGTGCATGTGAATGTTCATGATATTGAGGAAACACTTGAGGATGCAACCAAGAGTCAAATTAAAATGGAAAATAAATTGAAAGATCTAATTGCTATTGAGAAAAAACAAAATTATTGTCCAATTGATTAGGGGAAAGTAAACAATCTTTACGAATGTTTTGTTCCACAAGCAGAACTATCTGTTGAACAAAAATATTTTTCATCTATTTTTATGACTTCTGAAACTCCTTCAAGTGCAAGTACATCGAGTTCACCTCCTGCAACAATGCTAACTTCAAGTAAACTGATTAGACATTTTCACAAGTTGGAAAATGAAATAAAAAAGTTGTGTTAGGAATTATGTATACAAGACTTAATTCTGGTTGTTATGTAGTTAGTTCTGCCAGTACACTTGTTAGTACTGGTAGAAGAATTAACAAGAGTTAGTACTGTTATTCTTAAATTAAGTAAGGTATTTCATAGTTAAGTCTGCTTATACAGAAGTTAGTTAGAGTTAGAGATATGCATGAGATATTTTAGGAAAGGATATGCATGATCTTTATACGCGTTTTGTAAAGCCCATTAGGGTTTCCTTAGTATATAAAAGGAACCCTAGGCATAGTTAGTTTAAATAGAACAACACAAATCTATAGAGATCAATTAGCAATCATGGTTTGTAACCTAGTAAGATTCAAGTTATAATACAAAGGTTTGATAAAAGATCTTTTGTGTTCTTCTTAGCATTGTTGATTAGTTTCTGCATAATCAATAGTGTTAAATTAGTGTTTCACTATTGTTGCTTTGGATTTATCTAAAGTAACAAACCCTTTGCAAGCTAAAGGTTCAAGATCTATTCAGTAAGGGATCCAACAAGTGGTATCAGAGCTTGTGTGGAAACTCTGAATAAGAAGAACTCTATTGTTTGAAACAGATCTACACTCAAACCAGTAAGATGGCAGAACAAGACACTCCTCCACCAACTATCACAGCAATGAAAATCCATATCATCAAGAAGGGAGAATATGATATTTGGAGCATGAGAATGCGTCAATATATCTGTCACACAGATTACAACTTATGAGATATAATTGTTAATGGAGATCTCCAAGAAGAACCTGCACCAACAGGAGATAAATCTGGTCCTTCTGCTCTTCCTGTTCCTAAAACTGCAAAACAACTGGCTGCCAAAAGGAATCAGGAAAGAGTTAAGAGCATCTTGCTTTTAGCAATACCTGATGAATACCTCCTTAAGTTTCATAATGTTCCAGATGCTAAATCTCTTTGGGCTGCAATCAAATCAAGGTTTGGAGGTAATGAAGAATCCAAAAAGATGCAAAAGAATGTTTTAAAACATCAGTTTGAAAACTTTACCACTGCATCAAATGAAAGTCTGGATAAGGCTTATGATAGGTTCCAAAAACTCATTAAGTATAATTGAGGGTCCATGGTGCTACCAGTATCAAGGAAGATATAAAACCAAAGTTCCTAAGAAGTCTTCCTCCTTCATGGAGTCAAATTGCCTTAATCATAAGAAATAAGCCAGACATAGATCAGGTTGATATTGATGATCTCTACAACAACCTTAGAGTCTATGAAGATGAGATGAAAAGCTCTTCAAGTTCTACATCTAATTCTCAAAACTTGGCTTTTCTTTCCTCTAAGAATACTAGCAGCACTAATGAAGTTAGTACTGCCAGTGGAAATTTTGGTGTTAATACTGCTGGAGGAAATAGTTCATCAAATTAGGTTTCATCTACTCCAGGTGCTGATGAAGTAGTGTGCTCTTTCTTTGCACATGCAGAGAACCATTGCACGCCACTCACTTGATAATAAGGATTTGCAGCCGATTGATCAAGATGACTTGGAAGAATTGGATATTCGACAACAGGTGGCAATGTTGACTGTTAGGGTGCAGAGATTCGTTAAGAAGACCGGAAAAAACTTTCATTTCAAAGGAAAAAAACATGTTACCTTTGATAAGTCAAAAGTTGAGTGCTACAACTGTCATAGGAAAGGGCATTTCGCTAAGAAATGCAAATCAGGAAGAAACCAAGGGAAAAGATCTAATGATGATAATGGTAGAAATGCAACAAACAAATAGAAATCTTCATCACAAGCACTAGATGGCTCAAGAAGGTTTAGGAGCTATGATTGGAGCAATGATTTTTATGACCAAATTAAATTAATGACTTAATGGCCACTCCTCTTCCAAGCTCGTCAAGTATCTTCTAACAATAAGTAGGTAAAAACTGTTCTAAACAATGTCTTAAATCTTTTAAAACTCTTCAAAAGAACTATGATAGTGAAAGAGAAAAACATAAAAGAGCCAGACTAGAAATTCAGGGTTATGAATTAGCCTTAGAGTTACTAGAATCTAGGATACTTGGACATGAAAAGAATGAACTGAACTTGAGGTAAAAAATAATGATTTTCAAAATATGAGCTTAATGTAAGAAATTAAAAATCAATATCCTAAACATGGAATTTAGAGAAATTGTAAGAAAGAGATGAGTTGAATATTAAGATAGCAAAATGGGAAGAATCATCCAAAAGTCTTAATATTTTACTCAACAGTCAAATGAGTGCCCATGATAAAAATGGTTTAGGATATGGCACACAAAAGGATGAAATGAGTAACAAATCTAAAACTGCATGAGAAAGTAAGATATTTTTAAGGCAGATCAAAGTGATGATGAGACCGAGACCCCAACAAAAGATAGGTTTCTAAGCAGATGAGGTATCATGTTGTTCCCCCCCCCCCCCCCCCCCCCCCCAAATGTGTGTGTTAAAAACCACCCCCTATAATAGGGAACTCCTAACCCCCAAGACTACATATCATTTGCAGGTTTAGATGAATATGCCATTAGAAAGAAAATCATTGAGTCAAAAACAACTGAGCTTAATGCTGACACTAGTAAATCTAAAAACTAGTGAGACTGTAGGTAATACAAATGAAGTAAATGTTGAAAAACCTAAGTCTGTCAATGAATCAGTTATGTCTACACCAAACATTAACAAAGATAAAGTCATCATTGAGGATTGGAACTCGGATGATAAGGATGATGTGTCTGAAGTTAGTCCTGTTAAGACTAATGAAGCTCAAACATCTAAAACTCAATTTGATAAAATTGGTCAAACTTCTAAGAAAGCAGGAATTGGATTTAAGAAAATAAAATCTTGCTTTCTCTGTAAGAGCACTGACCATTTGATCAAAGATTGTGATTTTTATGACAAAAAGAGCCCAGAACCTAAGCTGAAAAATGTGGTCAATACTGTCAAAAAAAAGGTGTGGTCAAACCAGTATGGTATCATGCACAAGTGTAATCATCAAAATTTCTCAAATAATTGAACACCTCAAGCAAGGGACTTTTAAACCCATCAGAGTATAACCAGTAGCAGGTTTGGGTTTAATCCCTTAGGCTAAATAAGAAAAAGCAGTACAAATTGTATAGTACGCTAATCTGTCAGTACTGCAGACCATTTGCCCCCAATAAACAGCCATAAACTATAGTGCTGTTTGACCAATTTACCCGAATGGACAATGTAGAGACCAAGACCCTCATCTTCACAATTCAAGGGTCTTACTACACAAAATCCAGCTTTATAGAACCAAAAACATAAAACAAATGTTAAAACTTTTGGGTTAAATATGACTACTAATGTAACAAAGGGAAACAATAGTTAATACTGGTAAGGATAAGATGGAAAATGACCTTAAGAAGTCAAGGTAGGTTTGGAGGTCTAAGGTAAATTACATGGATCATGTGTCCAAAGAAAAAGGATCTTTCATACTCAAAATTTTTGAGTATGTTGACCCAAAAGGGGTAACCCAAGTTCTTGGTGACATGGGATCCCCTAAGAATACTCCTAAGAGATACTAATTCTCTTACTTTTGTGCAGGGCAATCCAGAGATCTTGTTGCAGGATCATGCAGTGGTGGATAGTGGTTGCTCTAGCCATATGACTGACAACAAAGCTTATCTTTCAGACTATGAAGATTACAATGGAGGCTTTGTGGCTTTTGGAAGTGATCCCAAAGGAGGTAAAATAATGGGTAAAGGTAAAATCAGAACCGCTAATTTAGACTTTGATGATGTTTACTTTGTAGATGAACTTAAGTTTAACCTTTTCTCTATCTCACAAATGTGTGACAAGAAAAATAGTGTCCTTTTTACTGAGACTGAATGCCTTATCCTGTCTCCTAGCTTTAAGCTTCTTGATGAAAGTCAAGTTGTACTTAGAGCTCCTAGAAAGGATGATGTGTACAGCTTGGACTTAAAGAACATTATTCCCTCTGGAGGTATAACTTGTTTATATGCAAATGCAACAGCAGATGAGTCTAAATTATGGCACAGGAGATTAGGTCATGTGAATTTCAAAAATATAAACAAACTTGTTAAAGGTCACCTAGTTAGAGGTTTACCTTTAAAAGTTTTTGTGAATGACCACACTTGTGTTGCCTGCAAGAAGGGTAAGCAACATAAGGCCTCCTGTAAGGCCAAGTTAGAAAGAATCATCAGAAAGCCCCTAGAATTACTTCATATGGACTTATTTGGACCTGTCTCTATAGAAAGTATTAACAAGAAAAGGTACTGTTTGGTTGTGACTGATGATTTCAGCAGATTTAGTTGGGTATTTTTCTTAGCTACCAAGGATGAAACATCTGAAATCCTTTGTAAATTTATCATAGGCTTAGAAAACCAATTGAATCATAATGTTAAAATCATTAGATGTGATAATGGGACAGAGTTTAAGAACCATGCTATGAATGAATTATGTGCTAAGAAAGGAATAAAAAGGGAGTTTAGTGTGGCTAGAACTCCACAGCAGAATGGTGTTGCAGAAAGGAAAAACAGGACCCTAATTGAGGCAGCTAGAACTATGTTAGCAGATTCACTTTTACCTATCCCGTTTTGGGCAGAGGCAGTAAATACTGCCTGCTATGTACTGAATAGGGTATTAGTGACCAAACCTCAAAATAAGACACCTTATGAACTATTAATAGGTAACTCACCTAGTATTAGTTTTATGAGACCTTTTGGGTGCCCCTTGACCATTTTAAACACCTTAGATTCCTTGGGCAAATTTGATGGGAAATCTGATGAAGGTTATTTGCTTGGATACTCTACCTCTAGTAAAGCTTTTAGAGTATACAACAAAAGGACCAAAAGGGTAGAAGAGAATCTTCACATCAATTTTCTTGAAGATCAACCAAATGTGTCAGGAACAGGTCCAAATTGGATGTTTGATCTTGATTTTCTCATCAATTCAATGAACTATATTCCTGTTAGTGTAGAAAATCAGGTTAATGTGGATGCAGGTACAAAAGATTCTTATGTTGCAGGTTCATCAGGAAAAGATAAAGGACCTACTCAGGAATACATACTACTTCCACTACAACCTCATAGGACAAGGATTCTAGTAGAAGATGTTGCTCCAGCTGCACATGAAAAACCTTCTGAAAGTTCTCCTAAAGACAATGATGTACAAGACTCAGAAGATGATAAGGAAGGACAACATCAAATGACAGAAGATGAACAAGTCTTGCATGATGATCTTGAGAAGATGATTGCTCAAGAAGTGGTTGCTAAAGCTCTGGATGATGCCACAAGACAAGTTTTTGAAGAAGAAAAGAGGAATGTTGCATCTCAAAAGAGGACAACTCAGGCTACCAGTACTAACAAACTTAGTACTGTTAGGTCATCTGTTAGTACCGCTACCAAGCCATATGTTAGTGCTGCTAGTACTCCCACAGGTGCAAATGCTGATGAATCATCATTTGTCTATCTTGGAGGAAAAATACCTATTGATGCATCTACTCTCCCTAATGCTGATTTACCCATTGATCCAAATATGCCTGATTTGGAAGATGATTCTGATGCATTTGCAAGTGATGGCATATTCAATGGAGCCTATGATGATGAGAATGTGGGTGCAGTGGCTGATTTCAACAATATGGATGATACCATTAATGTCAGTCCTATTCCCACACTCAGAATTCATAAAAATCATCTAAAAGATTAAATTCTAAGAGAACCTAAGTCAGCAGTTCAAATAAGAGGAAAGATTCAAAAGGCTTCTTCAGCACAACAAGCATTGGTAAGCTACATCTCCAAACAGAATATAACTAATCACAAAGATCATCAAAATTGTTTGTTAGCATGCTTTCTCTCCCAAGAAGAACCCAAGAACATATCACAAGCCTTACAAGATGAAAGTTGGGTTGAAGCAATGCAAGAGGAATTGTTGCAGTTCAAATTACAGAAGGTTTGGATACTTGTTGATTTGCCATCTGGGAAAAAGGCAATTGGCACAAAGTGGGTCTTTAAGAATAAAAGGGATGAGAGAAGTATTGTTGTGAAAAACAAAGCAAGGCTTGTGGCACAAGGGTTTAGACAGGAGGAAGGTATAGATTATGATGAGATTTTTGCACCTGTTGCCAGGATAGAGGTAATCAGGTTATTTTTAGCCTTTGCATCATACATGGGATTTACTGTCTACCAAATGGATTGCAGCAGGTATTAGTAATCTACCTGATGCTGACATTTATGATGGGTTGGCAACATTGGGGTATGCTTCTGAGGGTAAATTAACTTTTTGGAAAAAGAATTTTACACCCCAATAGAAATCTTTAATTCACACCATTCTATACTGCCTAAGCCCTAAGTCTGGTGGATGGGATCAATTTGGTTATAGCCTATTGCTAATGCACTTGAGCTGTCTATTCTAGTAATAGGGTTTATAATTTTTCAAAGTTGATTTTTGATGGCATGGTTCATAACATAGAGTAATACTAAATTTTTAATATATCCGAGATTTTTGCAAATCATTTTAGATATAACTACTGAAAATAAAGGAAAATATCTGGCCCCAACTTTGACCAAAAAGCTTTTTGCCAATATGAAAAGGGGATATGCAGGGGATCATGTACCATTGCTGCCTGTAATGTTGGCAGGTGCAGCTGAGGATCAAGGTGAAGGCTCAGCAATCCCAGCTGAACCCCAACACACACCTGTTGATCCAGTCCCATTCACATCTCAACCACCAACTCCATCTACAAATGAACCACTTCAACAACCATCATCACCTAGGCAATCTGACAGACAGGATACTGAGATTCCTCAGTCTCAAGGTCCTACTTTCACCCATGTAGTAGATGAGGCAACCACCACAGGTGTACGGGTTGGTACTGAGGGAGCTACCACTACAACCTCTGGCTTAGATGCAGGATTAGACAGTGGTAACATACATGAGTCTCCACTCAAGTCCCATGATCCACCTCTCCATGATGTTAACACATCGGGAAGTGTAGAGGATAGTCTGAAACTTAAAGAATTGAGTCTTCTTGTACCCAAACTGGAGTTGAAGATTGACAGCTTGGAAAAGGAGCTCAAAGAAACAAAGCAAACTTTTGGGAATGTTATTCTCACTTTGGTGGTAGAACCGACAGAGTAAAGTCACTTGAAGTTGCTTTGAAGAGAAAATTAAAGAAGGTTATCTTGTCTGAATCAAAGATGAAGAACAGAGAATCTACGGGAGTAACAGGGAAAATCATGATATAGTGAAGATCCTTAGTTCTTTGGTCAGAGATTTTGTTACTCCTACAAAGACAAAAGTTAGTGCTTCAGGGGAGGTACAAGAGGAATATATAAGTCCTACAACCTTGGAAGCAGCTAAAACTTTATCGAAGGTTGCTTCTCAGAAAGCAAGGTCAACTGATAAGGGTAGAAGATATAAGAGGAGAAAAATGTCAAAGGGTAAAGACATTATTACTGGGTTGGATGTGAAGGTTGAAATTACTACTTGGCGAGAAGTGCTATTTTTATGGCAAAGCATTATAGTTATACTGGCACATTGAGTGAATATTGGCAGCATTGAGATTAATACCAGCAAAGAAAAGATTAATACTGGTAATGCACCAGCTATAGTTCAGACTGTGAACATCACAATTCCTTCTCCAGTAAAAGGTCAAAGAGAAGGAAAAGCACCAATGACTACAAAAGATGTTCAAGTCACCAAAAGAACAAAAGCACAGATACAACAAGATACGAAAGCTGGATTGGCAGAAGCTATGAGACTGCAAAGCTCAAATGGTTACGAAGAGGTTGCAAAACTTGTTCAATGTAGATGGACGATGGTTAGCTAAAAGAGTGCAAGAAGAGGAGGAATTGACTGATCAACAAGCACAAAGAATGGCTCAAGTTCATGAAGCAGCTCAATACTACACTAAAGAAGATTGGGATAATATTAGAGCTAAGCTTGAGGAAAATGCAGAATTGGTCAAAGACGTGCTAGGAAAAGATATGTCTAGTGAAGATTATGCAAAAAGAATGGTGGACATGATCAATCAGAAAAAGAAGTATAATGCAGAACAGAAGGCTAAGGTAAAAGAAGCAAGCCCTGACATAGGCACAACAAAGAGACTACGTAAAGTACTTTCCTCAAGAATCAAAGCATTGGAAGTGGCTCAATTGAAAGAAGAATACTCACTTTTGAGGAGCTCAAGATGATTTGAAAAGTTGGTGAAGGTATTGTAAGATTTATTGCCTATGGGATCTGAAGAAAGAGTGAAAAGACATGGTATATAGCTAAAACAAGAGACTTCAAAGAAACAAAAGATTGCTATTGAAGATGTTCTAGAGGAAAAAGGTGATGAGCCAATGAAAGAAGATGTGAAAAAAAAAACATAAAAAAAAAAGGAAGAAGCAAATAGCTAGGAAAGGTATACACACTAACAAGACTACAAAGGATGAAGCTGAAGAAGACATGGAAGCAATTGAGAAAGGTGATTCTTCTTCAGGTACTGATATTCTAGTTAATCCTGTTCTAGTAGATATTAAACCTCCTAGTATAGCAAATTGGAAAATTATCAATCTAGGCAAAAAGGGTGTGTATCAGATTGTAAGGGAAAATGGCACTGATAAGATATACATAAGTTTTGGAGCCATGCTTAAAGATATTTCAAGAGATGATCTTACAGAGCTATACAGACTTGTAATGCAAAGATATGGTACAAATAGGCCAGAAGATGAGTATGAGAGGGTATTTTGGGGAGATCTGAAGACTATGATTCATCCACCTCTAAGCACAGATCCAGTTTGGAATTTACCTGGTCAACAAAAGATGCTAAGTTGGAGATACTATGACACATGCAGAGTGCATTGTTTGAATTTGGAATCAGCTGATATCTACATGTTGACAGAAAGAAGTTATCCTATATCAACTAATGTATGTCAAGCTATGTTGGACAAGAAGCGTCAAGGAGATAAGAGGGATGAGGCTTGCTTACCAATTGTTTTGAAGATAATAAAGAAGTAAGCTCACATGATGTTACCTTGAAATAAAGGTGTTTAGGAAGCGTTTTTCTTTCGTAGTTGTATGTAGGTTTGGGAATTTGGAAATACATATATGGGAGTTGGAAGGAGTTAGAGTGCTGTTTTCGCAACACCATTACACATGGTCATCAGTTCACCATGTCCTAACAGACATCAAGAATCTGGCTAAGTCAAAGCAAATGGCTTTGGTAAAGCTTTCAAAGCTGTTAATGGGTTGAAAGTTTCCTAAAAAGTGTATGGTAATCAATTGCACATAAGTATTGCACTAAAGCATGGATAACTCAATGCAAATGCTATGTTTTAAATAGATCTCAAATCTATTATAGTTGATAGTTCCATCTTCAAGACCTCTCAAATTAACCATCCCTACATTCTTAAAAAACTATTAGGTTATCAATGCAACCCTTGTTATTGGCAATGAAGACATTGTCTAGTCCATAGCAAACGGCTCATGGTTTAATAGGACATATCAAAATCGTTTTTTGAGGGCTAGTAAATTTGCCAAAAAAACTACAGCAGCCAACTTAGGTGGATGTTGCCTGTTTGTGTTGCTGAGAAGACATGTTGCTGATAAAGATGGGTAGCTGAAGATGTCAAAATTATCAAAATTCAAGATCAAGATTGACAAAGTGTTTGGATACAATCCTCAAAAGCTCAAGCTGAAGAAAACTGAAGAAACTTGAAGTTAACAAGTGAAGTTCAAGTTTAGGGGAGTATTGTTAGGAATTATGTATACAAGACTTAATTCTGGTTTTTATATAGTTAGTTCTGTCAGTACACTTGCTAATACTGGTAGAAGAGTTAGCATAGTTAGTACTGGTAAAAGAGTTAGCATAGTTAGTACTGGTAGTTCATAATAAGTTAGTACTGGTTATGTAATAGTTAAGTATGCTTATGCAAAAGTTAGCTAGAGTTAGAGATATGCATGAGATATCTTAGGAAAAGATATGCATGATCTCTATACATGTTTTGTAAAGCCCATTAGAGTTTCCTTAGTCTATAAAAGGAACACTAGGCATAGTTAGTAGATATAGTTTTACACAGATCAATAGAGATCGATTAGCAATCATAGCTTTGTAATCTATAATCCTAGGCAGAATATTCAAGATATAATATAAAGTTCTTTTGTTGATTCTTATATGTTTCTTCTTAGCATTATTAATTAGTTTCTGCATAATTAATAGTGTTCAAATCAGTGTTTCATTATTGTTGCTTTAGAATTATCTAAAGGAACAAACCCTTTACAAGCTAAAGGTTAAGATCTATTCAGTAAAACGATCCAACCAATGGAGGTTTGATTGGAGCATTCCGGCGAAAAGAAGGCATCACAAAACTTTTGCTTAATGGTTATACTTCCTAAGGTTCATAAGATTCATCAAGTTCTGGACTATGAGGTATCCTAACTTGCTCTAAAGACTGCTTTAAAATATATGTAAACTCTTCATAAAATAGTAATGATCAAACAGCGTGAAGCTTCTTAAAATTATAAAAAAAAAATTAAAATATTTTAAAAATAAATAATATTAATAAAAAAATTTTATAAATCATATAATAAAGTATCAAATATTAAAATAAATATATATATCATATATAATTATAATAAAAAAATAAATTATCATATTTATAAAAATAAATATATAAAATATATAATATAATAATAATATAATAAATCTAATATAGAAATTATAAGTTATCAAAATGGGTTTAGGTTCATTAGAAGCTATGGGATAGTTGTTCATGAAAGAATAAATTGTTTTTGAAGAAGATATTGCATTTTTAAATTTGATTGTCCAGTGAATGATATTTCTATCAAAGACCTTAAATCAGTTAGAAGAAAGACTTTTAAAAGAGAAGATGATTTGGAAACTATAAACTAGTAAGTAAAATTTAAAAGTAACATCAAAGAATCTAACTATTAATGATAAATAGTCAAATAAGACTGCTAAAGACAAAGCTGGTTCCTTGGTTTATGATGATAGTCAAATGGAATAAAATTGAAAGTGGTTCATAGTGTGTTTAACAGTAGAAAGTGACGTGGATGATGTCCAGTAAATGATAGATTCAAAACAGGTGAAGGGTTTCATGCAGTTCCCCCTCCCTACACTGGGAACTACATGCCCTCAAGACCTGACTTATCCTTTGCTGGGTTAGATGATTCTGTCTATAAGACTAAAGTGAGTGAAACTGAAACTAGTATATCTAAGACTAGTAAGGATATTGTAGAAAAGCCTAAAACTGTTAGGCCTAGTGCTCCTATCATTGAAGATTGGGACACTGATAGTGATAATGATAGTGTGTTTAGACCTAAAACTAATCAGACAAAACCAAAGTTTACAAAAATCAATTTTGTCAAATCTGATGAGAATGTGAAATCTGTTAATAAGGAAAACACACATAAGCAAGTAGAGTATCCTAGGAAAAGTCAAAGTCCTAGGGATAATAGAAGAAACTGGAATGGAATGATGACTCAGAAACTAGGAAATGGTTTTGAGTTTATAAAGAAAGCTTGTTTTGTTTGTGGGAGTTTTAATCATTTAATCAAAGACTGTGATTTTCATGACAAGAAAATGGTAGAAAAACCAGTGTTGAATAATAAGGGAAGGGTTACTGGTCAAAGGGAAATTAGACCAAACCACAAAAATAAATTTACTCACCCACCTCCTAAAAGGAATTTTGTTCCAACAGCAGTTGTAACAAAGTCAGGACAAGTACGAGTTAATACAGATAAGCAAAGCTCTCCAAGAGCAGCAACATCAATTAGTACTACCAGGCCGATTAATACTGTTGCCCCTAAACCAAAAGTGAATGATGTCTTACCCATAACATATTCTTATTTTAAAGCACATTCACCAGTAAAAAGGGCATTTAAATAAAAATCAGCAGCTAAAATCAATAATCTTAATGAAAAAGTTAAAACTGCTAGGGTTAACAATGTAACTACTGTTAGGCCAAAAGCAGTAGTTAGTGCTGCTGTGGGAAATAGGGAAAATGTTGTTAAGTCCTCAGCATGCTGGATTTGGAGACCAACAGGAAATGTTATTGACCATACCTCCAAAGACAATGGATCATACATGCTTAAAAATTTGACTATGTTGATCTACAAGGCAGACTCAAGTCAGTTATGGCTTGGGTCCCCAAGAGAAACTAATTCTCTCATTTTGAGTGCAAGTTAATCCACAATATACTTTACAGGATCAAGGCATTTTTGATAGTAGATACTCTAGGCATATGACTGGAAACAAGTCCTTTCTTACAAATTATCAAAAGATTGATGGTGGATTTGTTGCATTTGGAGGAAGTCCTAAAGGAGGTAAAATTACTAGAAAAGGTAAAATTAGGACTGGGAAATTAGACTTTGAAGATGTATACTTTGTAAAGGAACTTAAGTTTAATCTTTTCTCTGTCTCACAAATGTGTGACAAGAAAAACAGTGTTCTTTTCACTAAGACTGAATGTCTTGTTCTATCTCCTGACTTTAAGCTACTTGATGAAAGTCAAGTCTTGCTTGACAGAACAACATGTACAGTTTTGATCTAAAGAATGTTGTTCCTTCAGGAGGTTTGACTTGTTTATTTACAAAGGCTACAAGTGATGAGTGTAATTTATGGCATAGGAGGCTTGGTCATATAAACTTTAAAACTATGAATAAACTTGTGAGGGGAAACCTTGTAAGAGGATTGCCTTCAAAGCTTTTTGAAAATGACCATACTTGTGTTGCTTGTCAGAAGGGAAAGCAACACAAAGCCTCTTGTAAGACCAAGCTTGTGAGCTCTATCAGCCAACCCTTACAAATGTTACATATGGACTTATTTAGGCCAACATCTATAAGGAGTATCAATCACAAGATATATTGCCTTGTTGTCACTAATGACTTTAGTTGGGTTTTCTTTTTGGCCACTAAGGATGAGACTAGTAAGATCCTTAAAACTTTTATTACTGGCATAGAAAACCAAATAAATCATAAGATTAAAATCATCAGATGTGACAATGGAACTGAGTTTAAAAATAATGACATGAATCAGTGTTGTAGGATGAAAGGGATTAAGAGGGAGCTTTGTGTTGCCAGAACTCCATAACAAAATGGAGTTGCTGAAAGAAAGAATAGGACACTAATAGAGGCAGCTAGGACTATGCTAGCAGATTCATTATTACCTACTATATTTTAGGCTGAAGCAATTAGTACTGCTTGTTATGTTCAGAATAAGGTTTTAGTGACCAAGCCTCACAACAAGATACCTTATAAACTATTACATGGTAGACCACCTAGTATAAGTTTTATGAAACCTTTTGGGTGTCCTGTGACAATTCTTAATACCTTAAATCCCCTAGGAAAATTAGATGGGAAGGCTGATAAGGGGTTTTTTGTTGGATACTCTATAAATAGCAAGGCTTTTTAGAGTATTTAACACCAGAACTAGGAAAGTAGAGGAGAACATGCACATAACCTTTCTTTAAAACAAACCCAATGTTGTAGGGAGTGGACCAGATTGGCTCTTTGATATTGATTTACTAACAAACTCTATGAATTATGAGCCAGTTACTGCCAGGAATCAAACTAATAGGAATGCAGGTATCAAGGATAATGTTGATACAGTACCTACTCAACAATATATTCTACTACTATTACTTTATAATAGTCCACAGAGCTTAGAGGATGCAGTTGTTGATGATGCTAGTAAAAAGACTAATGAAGAACCAGCAAATAAATGTGAAAGAAATGGTCAAGAGAAAGAAAAGGGAGCTTCAAATAAAGAAGATGACTAGAATATGCAAGATTTTAGAGATGAATTGGATAATTTGCTTGTTGAACAGAAGAAAGGTTATGCTAACAACACTAATAGAGATAGTACTGTTAGTCCATCTGTTAGTACTATTGGGCAAAGTTTTACTAATGCTGATGATCTTCCAACTGATCCTCTTATGCCTGATTTAGAGGATACCGCTGATCTTCTAAATACTGGTATAACACCCCTATTTTCGGGACAACGCAGCGGAACATATATGGGTGTTATTTCATAGTACGATCACACATAATTCATAAAGAACGACTCAAAAGAGACGTTATAATAACATTGGTCCCAAAATAACATGTTTGAACAATATCCCATATTCGACATATGGTCAAACCATAGTATCACAAAAGTTACCCATCATAATATCGTGTTTCACAAAACAACAAATTGTACCATAACATTTTAACACGGGGATATTTAAAAGTTCAAACATAGACCACGCAAGACCCTCCTCGTGAACTCCAAGTCATCCATCATCCTTGATTTCCTGAGATAAAACATGCTAAAAAGTCAACAAAAGATGTTGGAAGTGGTTGATTTACCAAAAGGCAAGCATGCCATTGTGAACAAAATAGGGTGGGGTTGGGGGGGGGGGGGGGGGGGGGGGGGGGGGGGGGGGGGGGGGGGGGGTGGGTAGGTGGGGGGGGGTTGGGGGGGGGGGGTGTGTGGTTTGTGGTGGTAGATTGTGTGAAATGTGTGTGATGTGGAAGTTTTGTTAGGGTGGAGGAGTTAAGGTTGTGTATTATGGTGATTTTAATATGATATTAATAATTTCCTTATCTTGGGTGAAACCTTGTGCAAACCGATCTTGCCTTTGTTTCTAACTACTAAGAAACAAAGAAAAGCCGCCACCTGAGAAGTGGTAGTAGTTAGAAAACAAGGCAAGACTGGTTTTTGCACAAGGTTACACCCAAGAAGAAGGAATTGATTATGTTGAGGTTTTTGCTCCAGTAGTAAGATAGAAGCAATCAAGTTTATTTTTAGTCCTATGCATCATTTCATGGATTAATTGTGTACCAGATAAAGTGAAGAGTGCCTTTTTTATATGGTACAAATGAAAGATAGGTGTATGTGTGCAACTTCCTGGTTTTTGAAGATCTACAGAATATTGGTAAAGATTATTGTTGTGTAATGGATTAAACTAGTGGGATAACAACGAGTCCCACAAATCAAAATACTCCATCGCCACCTATGTTAGCAAATATTTGACATATGCTAAAGTCAAAGTTGAACACCAAAGGCCATCGGGTCTGTTAGTACAACCCGAGATACCCCAATGGAAGTGGGATAATATCACTATGGATTTTATCACCAAGCTTCCTAAGTCATCGCAAGGATATGACACCATTTGGGTGATTGTTGACCTACTTACTAAGTCTGCAATCTTTACACCAATAAGAGAGAATGATTCCATGGAGAAATTGGCAAGAATGTACCTGAAGGAGGTAGTCACGAGGCATGGAATTCCTGTCTCAATCATTTGTGATCGTGACCCTAGGTTCGCATCAAAGGAGGTCACTTCAGAAGGCTTTGGGTACTAACTTGGATATGAGTACTGCGTACCATCCACAAACCGACGGACAAAGCAAGAGAACTATTCAAACTCTCGAGGATATGTTGCGTGCTTGTGCAATCGACTTCGGAAAGGGTTGGGTTAACCATTTGCCGTTGGTCAAGTTCTCATATAACAACAGCTAGCATGCTAGCATCAAGGCGGCACCATTTAAATCACTTTACGGTTGAAAGTGTCGCTCACCTGTGTACTGGGCCGAGGTTGGACAAGTGCAACTCACTGGTCCAGAAATAGTTCAAGAAACAACAGAGAAGATCATCCATATCAAGCAAAGGATGCAAGTCGCCCGTGATAGGCAAAAGAGTTACACCGATTTAAAGCGTAAGCCGATGGACTTCCAAGTTGGAGATAAAGTTATGCTTAAAGTTTCGCCTTGGAAATGGGTCGTACGTTTTGGCAAATGGGGGAAGTTAAACCTTAGGTATGTTGGACCATTCAAGGTGTTGTAAAAGGTTGGATTTGTTACATACAAGCTTGAGCTTCCTGAAGAGCTGAGAAGGGTTCACAATATATTTCATGTATCCAACTTGAAAAAGTGCTATGCCGACAAACATTTAGCCGTTTCGTTGGATGGACTTCATTTGGATGACAAGCTTCAATTCATCGAGGAACCAGTAGAAATCATGGATCGTGAAGTTAAACAGTTGAAGCGAAGACGCATTCCAATAATCAAGGTTCGATGGAACTCTAGGCGAGGCCCTGAGTTTACATGGGAACGCGAGGACCAATTCCGAAAGAAATATCCACATCTCTTAGCAAAGACTGCACCGTCGTCAAGTGCCGCGTCTTAAGCCTTGAGGACAAGGCTCATTTAATGGGGGGAGACTATAACACCCCGTGTTTTAGGGTCATTTACGACGTCAATATATTCACTATTTATTTTTAGTATTGTACGCGTTTGCTTTTAAATCGTAATCGTTAAGTTAAATCACGTAAGCTAAAAATTATCGTTCAATGTAAATGGGCATCAAACAATTAAATGTTTACATCAAGCAAGTGTTAAGTAATTAATTTGAGTATAATTACTAACTTTGTTCATTTTATTTTTATTGGTTGCGTAAAGTGTTTATGTTTCGCGATAAAATACGTTTAGGCATACCCTGAACAACCAAAACTTTTCTACGCTTCAACAAATACCCATTTTTATACCCAATACCCAAAGTTTATTAAACTTTACGCAAGTTAGCATTGTTAGTTATATTGTACAAATAATAAACTAACTAAGACTTATACATTACAGGTTATACCTTTACATTAAACTTTACATCATAATACTTCAAGTATTACATAAATATCCCCACAAAATATCAAAGGAACACATGAGAGATGATAGTCCTTTGAATAAATCCAAAGATACTATGAGAGACGATAATTGTAAATATAAATATTGACGCGGAATATCAATATCTATACACATACACTACACTTTCTTAAGGTGAAACAACACAAACAATCTCTCTTTGTGACTCTCAACCCACGACCAACTCCCAAAACCCTAAAAATAAGTCACACAATATTCTTTTCAATACATACAAGTGTCCTAGCTACATATCTAAGACATTCTAAGAAGGTTTGAAGCTTGTTAAGCATTAAAAGTGTTAAGCAAGATTGAGTTTCATCTGGTGTTTAGCCTTGGATATTTTTAAATCTAAACTATTGTTTAGATCTTGTTTGTGTTCATATCATCATCACATAAGGTTAACACAATATCTCTATACTTGTATTTCATATATATATGCATTCCATGTTCATATTAGGACTTATATATACTTGTGGTGTTGAAAAAGTTAATGAAAAGCTTGTTGCTTAAAACTCAAAATCTGATTTCGAATATCATGCTTAAGTTTGAACATAAAAACATATGTAGACATATTTTTGGGCCATAGATGTTTTATTAAGTCCACATAACCTATATGTCTTGTGATGTTCTCTGAATTTTTTGGGAATTTTTAAAGATCATTTGCTATGGCTAGTAAGTCACGCAATCAGGAAGCAAGAATTGCAACTTCTACTAAAATTAGAAGTTTTGAACGCGAATCCAAACACCCCCTTTTAGCTTCCTTTGTGTATATTAGGAAGTAAGAGTTGGCTATGGAAGTTATTAAGAAAAAAAAGGTGGACTATTGGACCTAATCTAATATTTGGCCATGGTATGCCTCATAGAGGTGGAAAATAAGGTAGGTGTGGGTTACGTAACGAATCAAGACAGTTCGAGCTAGATTGAGAACTTTTAGTATGGTCATGTCGGTTGGGTCAAGACACTAGCATCTTTTGTCCATTCTTTAAATAAATTATAAGTCTTTAATGCGTCAAATATGTTTACAAAAACTAATATATGCTTTCTTTTTAATTTAATGCATCAAGTATGTATACAAAAACTAATAGCAGTCTCTTTAAAAAATTATAACAAGTTAATTGATTGTATGCTTTAGAAAAACACTTTGAGCTACATTTAATTTGTTAAAACAAGTTAATTGACTGTATGATTGTTAATTGATATTAACTACTTAATTATTGACATTAATCTACATGTACTGTCAGTTTGCCAAAGACCAGGAGATATATACATTAGTATCCCATCAGATGATAGAGCTGGCATGGTGGATTGCGTTTTCGAGATAAAGGTTCGAGATCTCATTAAAATTCTCAAAGGAAAAAAACTTCCTGGACGCGTTACAGGAGGTGAGAAACATTTTTACAACTTTTATATTGTCTGATGTTTTTAAAAGCATTTTATTGTCGTTAGTTGGTTTAAAATTTTAAATTCTAACACATGATCTGCATGTGAGTAAAAGAAGTTCCAAACTTCATGGAGGTTAAATGGACATAACATATGCATCGAGTACCATAAATTGCCAATGCCTACTTATGTCTAGAAGAATAGGAATGAACGTTGATAGATGTCACTGAGTTAAAGAAATACATGTTTGTTGCATACACTGTGATACACACATGAAAAAGTGGCCACTGTTATATTTTTATATGTTGAGCATTATTATAATCTTGACCCTTATATGTGCATCCTTTTTTCAATAAAAGCCTCAAATGTCAAAATTGTGTTTGCGAGGTTGATGTCAAACTATAGCAGTATAAGTAGTAGCTCGGATATGATGGTCAAAAAAGGTACCTCAAATTGGTTAGCATTTATTTTCCTGATAAAATTAACCACATGTGCATCTTGGTAACTATGTAATTTTTAGATAAATGCCTACATGTGATTAGTATAGCTGTTGTCTACATGTGATTAGTATATATGTTTTAAGAAGGGGGCTTTTAGGATGATTTTATTTGCTTAGCCATAGGGTTTTATTACAAAGTCTTATTTGTAAACACTAATGGGTGGTAAAACAGGTGTTGACAACAAGTGATAGGAGTCTTTTCCAAGAAAAGTTTTTCGGATTGCCATTGTTTGGTTTCAAGACTGTTGAAATCCAAATAAACAAATATTGTCGAGCTTTTGATCCAGAATACGTGAAGCATCCAACAAAATCTAATTTTTACTTGAATAATTCAGTTTGATAATACTTATAGAATATTAGTTTGATATTGTTAAGCGTACATGTGATTACGTATTTTTCTTTGGATGCAAAAAGGGGTGTTTTGGATTAGATTATAATGCTGTTTCAGGATGGCGTCTTCCTTTTATATCAGTTATACGTTGTGTAAACTTATAGCCGTTAATGAATTGTCCTCTAGATGGTGTAGAATTGCTATATGTACACAACAAAACAATGTCATAAATAACCATCGTAAACTAAACCAAAACTTCTCGGGGATATTCAATTAAAAAAAATCGTCCTACATAACCCTCACGCGTTAAACCAAAACTTCCCGCGGTGAAGCGCGAGTTTCATTGCTTGTTTTTCACATTCCCCGTGATCCACATTAAACAAAAAATATTTTTTATTGCCCCTTATCATTCTCCCTCTCGCGAAAAGAATTTGTCCTCAAGTTCTATACAGATAGCTTTAGTTGATGAGGCTTTAAAACTTCAAATGTATTCAAATCTTTAATTAGAACCTATATTTTCTCACTTATCGCCTTAGAGAAAAATTTGGGTCTTTGAATTAAACATTTATGTTTGATTCACGATTACAAACCTTTAAACCTTTATTATATTTAGAACCTGCAACTTCTTCATAACTTTTCAAACCAACTTCCTTTGTTTGTTCCAACAGTAAAGTTGGAACTTTGTTATCATGTTGCTCACAACTTTGAAGATTTTGGATTTTCTCAACGTGCTCCTCAACAATTTTATCCTTCAAAATTCATGTTTAAACCATAACCTCAGGTTTTGGTAATTGGGGTTTTACTTCAGGTGAAACTATAGCAATTCCCCTTTCTTCTCATGAGAAAAGATAAAAAATTTGTTGAAGACCATACTCACCCTTAACCTCGCGTCGCCATGGTTTTTCAAACAAAATATGACACTCATCAATATTATCTGCAACACAAAGTGCTTCCACTATATAAAAATTTCTGATTGTTACTCAAACCCCACAAGCTTGGTAAACTTTAAGTGCACAAACCTCCATTGGTAATTTTGAAGTCTACCAATTTTCTTGAAACCAAGTTACTTAATCTACAACCGTTAATAATTAAATAACATAACGAATTAATGATTAGGACTTTTGAACGTAATAACCTAGTTGTAGACACGCGACACTCCTTCGATCTCTCTTCCCATTCGTCAATTCATCTACTGTTCAACGGGGAATGGTTTTTCTTGTGCTTGCGTTGCTCCATATACTTCTCGATTAATTCTTCTATCTCGTCTTCATCATTCCCTCTCACTTGATAAGAACTCGCCATCAAGTTATCACCATCAAGGTCTTCATCTACGCCGAACAGTTTCTCACAACAAAGCTTATCTTCATTGGCTTTGCGTTTCACATTAACCTGAGAAATCTTTTTCTTCACTTCTTCTCGTTTCTTCAGACATTTTACACATAACTCGTGATCCACAGGAAACGTAAAATATATCTTTATTGCCTCCTCATAAACTCATTATCAATTACTCGGATCTGTCACAAACTAAATATTCGCCTTTAAATAATACACAATTTAAAAAACAATATCATATATCAATAATATGTCATCATAAGTAACGTAGAACGAAAGCGTGGAAAAAAAATCATAAAAGGGTTAAACAACATCATAAAGGATCTTAGAAACTTAAAGTCAAAGTTTATTGATAATTGAACCCCCAAACAATAGACCCGAGGCCTATATTTATAGGAAAGTAAATATTGAGGAAAAGTCATCTAAACATGGTAAAAAAACGACTTGAAAATAAAAAGGGAAATCCGGCTTTCAAAGCCTCTACGTCGTAGCAAGATAGTCTTGTTTATGGCGTAACAACTAAGACGCCTAAATAAATCCTTATTCGAGATCTCTATGACGTAACAAGAAACATTCTTCTACGCCACTAAGATAATCAAAAGTAAATAGACTAAAAGTCGAAGCTTCTACGACGTAACAAAGAGCAAGGCGTTACGCTATAGAGAAAAATAGATCACGTTATCTTGATTCGAGTCCTATTTCCATGATCTAATCGCTCCATGTAATCCTCAACTAACTCTTCGATCTTGTCCTTATCATTCCCCGTTACTTTAGAAGAACTCATCCTCGAGTTCTCATTTTCAACTTCATTTTCGGGGTGAAACTTGTAAGGACCATATTTATTTTGTTTTGTGTTATTTTACAAGCAGTTAGAGCAAATTTTCTCAAAGGATTCAAGTTCCATGACCGGGGCTGCAATCAGTAAAGTTTCCAATGTATTTACTAAAGCTTTATCAGTCGTGCTCTCCTCAATGGAAACCTTAACCATCTTTGGCACGGAGTATGAAGCTCAAGTATAAGCATTGTATTTAGCCGGTTTTTGTATCTTCGGTTCATGGTGTATGGTTTGCGGGTTGTTTTTTATATGCATCAAAAGGAATTAATTCAGTTGAAACGTGAGGCTAGGTTGAAAGTTGGATTTTATATCAACCATGAAGCCACGGTGTTGTTCATCATTAGGATCCACGGGTATTGTTTCTGGCTTTTATTGTTTGTCGTGAGTTTATTTAAAAATTCGTTGCAATGCTTTACGATAGTAATGCTACCAACATCGAATTCTAATTTATTTATATTTCTTGATGTTTAGTATCAACATCATATTCTAATTTGAGACAGGTAATTTCTAGTTAACCCATAATAGGACTTTGTTACTTTTTCATGTGGCTTTATTAAGACATTGTTAGTTAGATACTTATTAGTCATTAAACATTGATAAAGTTGTGTCTCATCTTTGATGCTTACTTGGTTAACCGGACATTGTGGCACATTTTCTAGTGTGTAAACAATGTTGTAGGAACTTTGGTGAAGGGAGCCAGTGGTAATCTGTCGTTCCTTTACGATTTACAATTCCATTCTCTTGGGATTTTTATATGTCGAAAAGCTTAATGTGTTTACTTAAAAATTGGTATACGAAGGTGTCTGAGATCTCATGTTGCCTGCTAGTGATAACAAGTGCACAGAAAAGGCCTCGGCCATAAGTTCTATTTAGCATCATCTATACTTTGACTTTTTTCTAATCAGATGAAGAAAATTTTAGCTTCAAGTTCAATTCACATTGTCCATAAATTTCTATAGATATCCACTTTGATATCTCCTAAACCGTTAATCGTTAAGCGAAAAAAGATATACCATCACGACGAGTATTTAATTATCTTTCTATATATATCCACTTTGAAATACTTTCGACAAATTTCAAAATTTTCAACTTTTTTTTATTTTTTCACCTTTTTTACGTTCTTTTGCAAAACAAAATTACGTACAGAATATTAAAAAAGCAGCCCGTCCATTGGGCGGGCTTACATGTTTTATTTGACTTTGTCTTTTGTGTTGTAGGAAGTAGAGAAGATTATGGTCCGTTTATCTTGTGAGGTCAAAATTGATTCAACATAAAGCCTTAAGCTTTAACACAATGTCTATGCGGCGACGTGCGGACATCTAAGTTCTTGTCGAATAACAAATAAATAAAATATTTACCTATTCGTGACGAGAAAAGAAAGTTAGATGTATAAACGATAAAGATAAGATGTAATTAGTATTGGTGTATAAGCATAAAACCTTTTTTTGGTTAACCATGGTTTGTGATCTTTTTCCTTGACTAATCACAAGGTTTGAACCCACCGTTACACAGATTCAAACTAGGTAAAACCTTTTTTTAAAAGATTGATGTGATCACTTAAAAGTTGTTTGCACCTAGCATAAGTTGAACATGAGGCCTCACATATTTTAATGCGAGAGCCAGAAACTTTTTTTCACTAGATCACGCGTCAGTGGTTAACATAACAAGCTTTTATGACAAAAGATACAAATATGAAATGTTACGATTGTATAAGTTTTCTATTCTAAATGTTCGTTTAGCATGGGACTTTGAGACATGGGGAATGGACTTGAAGTAAAATAAATTAGTTTATATCTATTGGTTTTTATACGATACTCACACCTTCACTTGTGGGTCTTCAAAATCCTACTAAAAAGCCTTAGTTAAACTCAAATGTGTGAGCTCGTATGTCTTTTTCCTCAAGTTGTTTTTTTCTATTTTGTTTATAAATAATATTTTTAATTTTAATTTTTTTATAACATCCATTTAATAAATATAACTTTTCTCTTGTCAAATTTAACTTTTACACCAATTCCAAATCAAAACAAACCCCGCTTGTGAACTAAACGCACCCTAAAAATTTAAGGGTGGCTCAAGCATTCGAGAAGCCTAAACAAAATTAAAAAACATGGTCGTTTTTCTTTTTTTTTTCTTTATTGTGTAATAGTAGCTTTTGATTCATTAGATTAATAGAACATTCAACAATCAAATAGAAATAAAGAAATACTATGAAAAATTAAGAGTTGGTTGAAGACTGAGAAAAAATAATATCAAAAAGAGAAAAACCTAAACTCATTTTTATGATAATTAGAGATAAGGCTAAAGAACTGAACCAACGTCGGGAACAAGTCTTGTTTGTGTTCATTAGTTTAGGTTTAACACAACAAACGAAACAATATGAACATTTAAATGAACAAAAATTGGTGTTCATGTTTGTTTGCTAAAAAAGAATGTATTCTTGTTCGTTTCTTAAGACACTTGTAAACGATTCTTGAAAACTTTAAGGGTTAAGTCCATTGATTAGAAACCTACTTTCTCAAAAATACACATCTAGTAAACCAACTATTTTTTATTACCGATATAGTAATCGAAACTTTCAAATTTGTTATGATGTACGAAATATGGTAACCGGCTACCTACTAATCAGGTAAAATTGCTTATTGGGCTGCCACATGTACCAAAATAATTGCTAAATAAGCTAATAATAACTTATGTAGATGGATCAAGTTCAAGTAACTTGGCTATCATTTCTTCTCAAAAAAAGAACCACAACTTCTCCATTCTGAGTCATCAGACATAAAAATCAAACCAACTAGTTCAGTGACCCATTTACATTTTATTTATTTTCATGAAATTTTAGATATTATTTATATATTAAACATGATTAAGAAGACAATAATTGTAATAATGATCCAATTTCTCCAAAAATTTTTTTTATCATAATTGAAAATGTTACATCCTTTTATTATGCCAATGACCACTTTTAACCTACTTGACCTATGTGCATTTATACTAACATATTAAACAAAAAACACATCAACATGTCCAGATCGACTTTCAGGATTTACTATCATAAAAAAAACTTAAAAGTCAAAATCTAATTGGAATTGTGCATAAAGAATCACAATATTCGCCACTAAAACACAATAACAACCACATAATTCTGCACGAAGCAATACCAAAATTTTGCACCAAACAACCACAAATTTTGCGAGCTATAAATAAATATAAACCATGTACCATATACTTAAATCAGTCCATAAGATCTCATTAATCTTAAATCAGGATGTCTATGTCTCAAACAAAATCAACTTTATTAATTAATTATATAACGAACGAACCAATTCCTTTCAAATACCTCAATAGCCAACAAACAAACCAACCAAGTCTTCAACTGTCTAAATATGTATAGCTAAACATATAATGCAAAAGAATAATGAACAATTAATACTTATTGTCATGATGGTTCGCAATATCTAAAACCAATTCAGCCGAGTACTTATATTTATCAAACCAATCAAAACCTAGGAAACAAAACAATTCAATTCAAGATTCTTTTAATTGAATAATACCTATACCTTTTTACTGCATATTAAATCAATTAAAATATCCACATCGCTAACTCAAACATTTAAACAATCAACAACAATGATCCATCGAACAACGAATATTAAACGGGATCCTTCTGGATCACCAACAATTAGTTGATGATCGGAGGATGACAATATATAGCGACTTGAACCTAGGCTCTGATACCATGTAGAAACTAAAGATACAATGCAAAATATTATTGAATTGATTATTAAACTAAGACAATACAACGGGTATTTATAAGACAAACAAAGGGTAAAACCCTAAACAATAAATGGGCCTAAATAAGTGGGTCGGGCCTATATGCCTTATTAGCTAACACGTGGTTCATACATTGCACATGTAGATTTTTGGATTGATGACATCAAATAACGTTTATTTTATAGCACCATTTATCCTATGTTATTAACCCATTTTGTATAGTTATTGCAAAGAATTGTTACTTAATCGTTTATATTTGAGAATTGCAGTAATTATGGAGTAATTGGTGAAAGTTAGCAAAAGACGCGCATTCTGGAGCTTAAATGAAGATATTTTGAAGATTACTATTCTGAAGACCAATACGCCGTATCCATCAAAGAAGATACGACATATCCGTGCCTGCACTCACCAAAGACCACAGAAGGATAAAGATCAATACGCCGTATCCAGAGAGACTCAATACGCCGTATTCAAGATATAGTATTTAAATATTCTGGAAGATATCAAGCGTGGTCCCTACTCCAAGAAATCCCCAATACGCCGTATCCAACACTTGGATACGCCGTATCCAACCGACTTCCAGACCTTATAAATAGAAAACTCAAAAACGAGTTTTATGTGCTAAATCATATTCTCGATACCTAAACCATAAAAGTTGATTTTCAGAGGAGAAAAAGAGCAGAAGAGGTCGAGCAACGTTATCAATTCCATAGGAGACATCGTGTAATTCCATATACTTTAGTAATCGTTTAGTTTTTGGTATCATTCGTTAACTCAGTTAGTTTACCTTGGCTAAATAATTGCTCTTGTATTTATTATGACGTATGCGGCTAAATACCTTCGGGTATTAGCCATTATTATGAAGATCTGAATGTTTGGTATTTGTTTATCTTGATTTCTTGATTTATCGTTGAATGCTTGTTTATGTTTATCAATTTATACTTGTTTACACGCTTTTGTATGCGACCTATCATTCAACTGGATCTAGTGACACGGACCAAGTAGATCTAGAGTCTGGGATAGCTCTCCATATAGTAATTTATACATCTAGAATCATAGTTACATAAATATTGTCCTTCTAAGTCTGTGTCTAGGATACGCTTCGGGCTTAACTAGTTAATTGGATATTGTCAATGGTTTATTGATCGTGTTGACTAGCAGGTGACCTAGATAATTCAACAAGTAACGTTCTGATTCTATTGGATAGTTGGACAAGTGGACTACTAGTGTATAAATTGCCATTAAGCGGTAAGTGGGTAAAGTCTCTATGAGCTAGGGTTTAACAAGATCACCATTGCTTTAATCCCTAAGATAGATTATAATCAGCAAATAAAGATGCGTATAAGTGGGATGCTTTAATTGTGACAGAATTAATGTGTCTAGGTCTTAGGATGATGTAACGCCTAAGTCTTAAGAATGATATGCCACCTCAAGAGAAGAAATCATTGCACTTAATAAACAAACCAACTTTCTAATCGGATTAATAATGGTTAATACAGTTTTCTTATATAAGGTTTGACCGCTCTTTTATCTTTTGTTAATTAGCTTGCGTGGGTAAAAGTGCCTTGAATTGATTGTAGTCACCAACCAAACCGTGCCAGTCTCTCAGGTTGAAAACCCCCCCTTTCCCGTTAGAATTAGGATTTAGACTGACATAGGTTTAACATAGATTTAGAATAGAATAGAAATAACATAGAATAGATAACCAAGATATTAATTAAATTGATAGATTTAACCTCGTTTTAAGTGTTCGACACCCTACTTACCACGAAACTACTACCGATCGGGTACACTGCCCGTTAAAGTGTTGTTTTTGGTTTAGTCGGCAAAATATAAATTTAAAACTTGAATCAATAAAATATACACCACACAACGACACATCAAGTTTTTGGCGCCGTTGCCGGGGATCGAAATATTATGTGAAGTTCATAAGCTACCGGTGTGCAATATAATGAGATATATGTTGATCAAATATTCGTTTAATAATGATGAAGAGTATGTTGTTGTAAAAGAAGACGAATACGATGATCTTACTATTACAAGAAAAGAGGCATGCCAAACTTACCAAGAAATATTTCGGATAATGGAAGAAGGATGGATGGTAACTAGAGCAGAATAGAAAGGAAGCTGAAGAAAAGTCTAACTTAAAGACTTCGCTGTAAACAAAAGTGCTTCCTGGGATACAACCCGGATTGTTATTTAATTTTGTTATTGAGTCTGTCTTCCCAGACACCAATACGACGTATCCGCTCCATACCATACGGCGTATTAATTGTCTGGACGTTATCAGTCTTTATTTTTATTGCACTTTAAAAAAATATTATTGTTAGATTTTGAATATGGCGTATTCACTAAACTGATACACCGTATCTACTAGACTGACCCGTAATTAGTTTAGTTTAAATTAACCATAGGTAACAAGATAGGAATGCACTTGTTCTTCCTATATTTTATACAGGACCTCGTGAAAGAAATATCGACAAAGTTGGTGGAATGTATATTTCCTGGAATTCTATGTGTGTGTTGTTCGTGCTAGGATTCAGACGCTTTTTCAGCACACAATCTTGCTCGTAAACGCAACTTGGAGAATC
>BQNB010039209.1:0-41100 GCA_026074375.1 Tanacetum coccineum | reverse complement strand
ACCTTCTTGGGTTATCTTAGATATGATGTATGAACACTTAGGAATGTTGATAATAAAAATTGTATGGATGGTTTATGTTTTGTGAACTTTTCACCAAGGAAATGAAGAGTGTGTGTTTATTTCTCTAGTTGCTAGCTTATAGAGTGTGTGTTTATTTCTCTAGTTGCTAGCTTATATAGACCAAGGACTTGGTTCATATCAAGACTAGATTCATAAAAGACACAATGAGGGTTTCTAGGGATAGTTGGTCAATTAAACATGAAAATCTTGCAAGAAATATCTAAATGTTCCCTAAATGAGATATCATCCCATGAAATCAAGGAATGTGTTTAGCTGGATATTTTCTTTGGTTCTATCCTTCCATATCCGGCCACATAGACATATATGTGATGATATTTTGTAAATTTTGAGTATTGGGTATAATTGTGGGTATTTGTTGAAGCGTAAAAAAGTTTTGGTGGTTCCGGGTATGACTAAACGTATTTTATCGCGCAACGTAAACACTTTACGTAACCAATAAAAATAAAATGTACAAAGTTAATAATTATCCTCAAAATAATTACTTAACACTTGCTTGATGTAGATATTTAATCGTTTGATGCCCGTTTACATTGAACGATAATTTTTAGCTTACGCGATTTAGCTTAACTTTTACGATTAATTAAAAGGACATACTGCGTCAACAATAAAGCGAAGCGAATCATTAACACATCGATGAAACACTACCATTGCGACGTCTACGCGCTATATGACCGCAATAGCGAAACTAGGTGCATGTTATATTCATATGATAGTTGCAATAAATTATATATCTTATAGATATGTGCATAATTATAAACTCTCATATAGTTTTAGTATAATAAAGTAGGTAATTTTTTTTTATTAATCATTACTGTAGGAGATATAAACTGAGCAATGTTACAGCGATAGACAATCATTGGTGATTAAAGGCCCAAGAGTTGGCAACATTAATCTATATTCTTTTGTTTAGTTGACGAACTCTTGATTTTTCTTTCTGATTCTATTGAGGAATCGTTATTTTGGTTCGCTATGACGATTAATGAAAGCCAAGGAGAGACATTGTCACAGGTTGGTTTAACTATACATAGACTTGAGTAAATATACCCTTAATATCATTATAATTAAACACATAAACATTGTCGCGGGTTGGTTTGTTTTTAAGAAGGTCTGTATTCTCACATGGACAACTGTATGTTGCCGTCTCACGAATAAAGAGAAAGAAAGGATTAAAAGTGCTTTGTTGTGACAAAGATGGGAATGATTTAAATTCAATATTAAATGTCGTTTACAAGAAAGTATTAGTTCGTGTTTGAATATTTTACAATATTTCATATGTCAAACATATTCGCTTTTCACTAAGGTTTTATATACGGAATAATATTTTTTAATAGAAGCAAACAATTTCATTTACCCCCTATAATATTCTTCATAACAAACTTACTTTTTATTATAGTTTGCTTATGGTCATCACAAAACATACAAGTAAGATTTACTATGTAGTATAAACATAAAAAAGAAGCTTTAAACGCGGGTTAGAACACTACTTTTTGCAGTTATATATTATATATCTATATATATATATATATATATATATATATATATATATATATATATATATATTATATAATACTACTATTATATATATATTATATATATATATATTTATATATATATATATATATATATATATATATATATATAACACTTATTTAAATATTTTAATGTATAATAAACCTTTCTTCGTGTACCCGATTTATTAAACTAGTTATATTTATATCGATAAAAATATAAAATAACGTAATAATCATCCAATTGTCTATTTTACTATGGGGAGGTGCAGCATATGTAACGAGAAGCGCGGTTCCGAACCGAACCGGAACCGACCCAACCCGAACTGAATTTTAGCACTGCGGTTTGGTTCTGGTTCCTCAATATTGAAAATTTTGGTTCTCGGGTCGGTTCGGTTCCGCGGTTCTCGGTTTCGGAACTTAAAGAATCCGCCCGACTCTCTAATTAAATGGTATTATTTATTAGTGATTTTTATTGTTTTTTTACGTGATACATATCCTTGTAGCAACTTCATTTTAAATATTCCATTTAACAATTAAATAACAATTACAATAACGCATAAGCTAATTTGAGTAAGCTTCATTTGCCACCCTAATTTATAACCCATAATAATAAAAATTAAAAACTAACATTACACAACACCACAATATTACCAATACAACACCAAAAATATAATACCAATGAATTTAAATAAATACGCATCCCACCAAATGATTGTATATCATTATAACAAATTTGTCTATAAATTAACTGAAATATTAATAACCACCCCAAAAATCCCTAATTAAACACAACTAGATTATTTGTAATAAAAAATTATTAACAAAAAATACTTATCCCTCATCTTGTTATAACACGCGCTCGCCCCCCGCTCCCCCCCCCACCACTCCACCCCCCCCCCACCCCCCATCCCCCCCACCTCCCCACGCCCTGCACAACCACACCTCACCCTCCCTCCCCCACCCTCCCCCCCCCCCCCCCCCCGCACACCACCCCCCCCCCCCGCATCCGCCCCATCCCCCCCTCCCCCCCCGCTCCCCCCCCCGTCTCCGTCTTCCCCAGACCCCACCCCACCCCCACACCCCGCAAACACTCCATCACCCCCCCCCTCCCCCCGCGCTCTCCCCCTCCCACCCCCCCCGCTATCCCCTCTCTCCCCCCCCTCCCACCCCCCCCCCCCTTAAACACAAAACCACCACCCCCCACCTCTCCACCCTATCTACTCTCTCTCCCCCGCCAACCTCCCTATCCCACACTTCCCGCGCCCTCCTCCCACCGCGCCCCCGCCTCCCCCCGTCCCCGCTCTTCACCCTCTTCTCGTGCACAACTTGTCTCCAACCACGGTACCTCAACACGACACCCCCTATTCGGTTCGGTTCGGTTCCGCGGTTCTCGGTTACGGAACCAAAGAACCGCCCGACTTCAAATATATTGGATTTTTATTAGATTTTTTGTTTTTTACGTGATACTTATCCTTGTTGCAACTTCATGTTTATATTTCTTTATAACAATTACATTAACGCATAAGCTAATTCTGAGCTTCATTTGCCACCTATTTTATTCTACCCAGAAGTTCTTTGTTTTTACGCTACAGGTCACATCACCAATTTGTAATGCAAAACCATATATAGATACAAAGGATGTAATTAAATACGAAGACACACAAATTGTATAAAAGGATAACATATTTTAGCCGTTTAAGGTTAAGAACTTTGTTTAACCAAAAAAAAAGTTTAAACACAAATTGAGTTTTTGGATTTTTTTTGGAAATTTCGGTTCCAATCGGGTAAGAACCGAAATACTCGAACCGAACCCGAGAACCGAAGGGAACCGAAACACGCATTTCGGTCCCGTTCTCGGTTCTTAAAATATGCATTTTTTGGTTCTCGTTTCTTTCGGTTCCGGGTCGGTTCTTTGCGGTTCCGGAACCGCGCTCACCCCTCTATACAGTATGTATGTATAATATTATTTTTATAATCTTTAAATTGATGCATGCATGTTATAAGTACCTATTATTGAAGTGTAGTTAGAATATAATTTGGAATATTTGGCTAACTCTAAATATTTTGGGTTAAAGATGGAGAAAAGAATTTTATGTTTTTTCTTCTTCTACATGCTATTTACAATTGGTATGGCCGAGATAATCGACGAATGCAAAAAAATTGGTAATGCTTTACATTTTTGTGTCCCATTTCTTTAATTATGATTTGTATATTCAATACTGCAAGATAAACCTGCAAATCCTTTGACTTTTTTATTTGTATGTTCCTCTATTTAACAATTTGTATATATTATTTTGGTGACGAAGCAGATGACCGTTTTTGCCCTTATGTGCGTAATTATGAACCTCATCAGTGTATAGATTGGGTGTGCGAAGATAATTGCTGGTTATTGGTGCCTCCAGATGCAACAATAATGTATACGGGATGTCGTGACACATGGTGCCTTTGTTGTGTTACTGGAGTAATATGTTAAGGCCTCTGATTTGCATGTAGCTTTTTTTTTTGGAACGGCAATTTGTGGCTACATGGCCCCTAGCCCAGAAGGCGTAGCGAGCCCACATACGAATTCAACCAATATTTTGGTCTCGACATATAGATCCATTTGCGACGTGTAAGAAATTGGAGCCTACCAATTCAATAGTTTTAAATATATTTAGGGTGCGTTTGGTATAGGGTGGGATTTGGATTTAGACACGGATTCGGATTTGAATTTGATTTTGGATATGAATTTGGATTTGATTAAAATATTATTTGTTGTGTAAATAAATTTTGGAGTTAAAATTAAAATTTGTTATTATAAAATTAAAATAAAAATAATAAATAGAATTGAGTGGTGAATATATAATGAGGGCCCACTTATCTAAGAAAAGTACATAAAAGATGGGGAATATTTTGATAAACCCGGGTGTATGCTATGGATTGCGAGAGAGAAAATATTTGACATTGATTGCTAATCTGAGGGCCCACTTGAATGTATCAAACAATGTATTTTAACTAGGGGTGAGCAGAAAAAACCGAATATTTCGGTTCGGTTTCAGTTTTAGCCAAAAACTGACCCAAACTGAATCGTACACACCCCTAATTTTAACCATCATCCTAAACCTCAAGTTAAATCATGCCAACCAAACGCCTCCTTAACACAAATTACAAACCGGAACCGTAGTAAAAAAATGTCCCGAACGGGAACCGAAACGAACAAAAGGAGAAGTTTTATTAATAATATATAATTAATTTAATATAAATAAATAAATAATAAATTTAATTTTAAATTCAAATTTATTTTATGGGTGTAATTATAATATATGTATTTTAATATTTATATATGTGTTTGTCATGTACGTGTGTTTACTTGACAATATATCGTTACATATATGACAAATGATCAAACTATGTGTATTTTCACTTGCATGTGTGTGTCTCATTTATATGTGTATAATTTGTTGAAATTTGACATTATTATGCTTATTGACAAAAATAAAAAATAAAAAAAAACTAATTTTCTACATAAAACAAGTTTATTAATATAAATTAGCTACAACCAAATATAAACGGTTTGGAACCGAAAAACCGAATCGAAAAAACCGAAAAACAGAACCGCCAAAACCAAACTGTTTCGGTTTTTGATTTTATAAAAACCCGAATGTTCGCCCCCCGCTCACCCCCCCCCCCACCACCCCCCCCCCCCCCCCCCCCCCGGTTTCAGTTTTAGCCAAAAACTGCCAAAACTGAATCGTTACACTCCCCTAATTTTTAACCATCATCCTAACCTCAAGTTAAAGTCATGCCCCAGCCATAACGCCTCCTTAACACAAATAGTTACACAACTTTTAATACAACAATGGTATTTTTATGATATATTTTTTAGAGCATTAGGTGTGGTGACTCAAGCTAAATCGTCATCTCAGTGTCGTCTTAACATTTTACATTTCACATTCATACATCAAAACATCCCTTACTAGTGGCTCGAATCATTTCTTATTCACTATACCCAATTAAAACACAAACGCAATAATTAACTCAATTAAAACACACTAAAAAGTATCACTTTCTTGGCATCTTTTTCATTTGGCGCAAACCAAACCATTGGCTTGGGGTTTGGCATGCAAAGAGGGGTGTGGTACATGGAATGACATGGTCTCTAAGGGTGGAGAGTGTGATGAAAGTTTCCCTCTATCAGCTTCACAATACCATTTTATCACTTTTTCTCATTTGTCTTCATTTTTCTCTCAACCTATGCAACACTTTTTTTCATTGTCTTTCAAAATTTAATACATTTTTCATTTTTTAAAATACTCCAATATATATCCCCACACAACACATCTATCTATCTATCTATTTTTTAAATAAAAAACACAGTAGGTTTGTGTACAAGTTTAATAACAACTGCAATTAAAACGCAATTAAAATGTGATTGTGTCTTGATGTTCAACACGAGTTTATTTTAGTACACAAGTACAATCCCTCGATAACTAAATCTTATTTCTACTTTGAAACGCCTAATACATTATATATTCTCTCTCATTAATTATTCAAACAATCAGCCCACAAATAACATCGGCAAAAAAAAGAAAAAAAAAACAATCATAATAAAACATACAAACTACACTCTTCAATTTAATTGACTCGCATCACAATCTAACTTCCTACAAAAATCTGTGCGCTTCTACACAAATCGTGCGTTACGGGTTGTCAATTTACAATGATTCAATTTAAATATATGGATGCTACACTTATTTTAGGAAAAGTTCTTTTCTTGATTGAAAATTTAAAATCGTTTCTATGAATACGTTGTTCTGATTTTCCCTATCATGGTCTATAAAAACCTCTGGAAAAGCATAGTGATTCGTATATCACACTAATGGCTAGGTTTGACACCGATGCAATCAAATCACTCTGCAACTATCAAATTCGAAGGTACTCAAAATCTATCATTATGATGAATCACGTATAATGGATACATCGATTAAGTATTCTATATACAGATTACTTAGCATCATATTGAAAGTAATTTGATTTGAATGATATGATTGCCTATGCAGATGGCTTCCTTTCATTTTCAAGGTATAATTAAGTGTGTTGAATAATAAAGGTGATGAACTATAAAGATTAGAAAAACATGTTCTAAAGCATTCAATTAATGCGACTAAATGTTATAGAGCTTACTAATGCATTTACTTACAAAGATGGGAATGTAAGTGCAAGCTCAAAACATTTAAGAATATGTATGAGGCACTTAGCATTAAATCTTGACCAATCTCCAAAGAATAAAGCATCATCCGCACATTGCAATAAAGAGATATTGCAACTACTTCCAGAAAGGAAAACCCATTTATAAAAAACCCATTATCAACAATAAGATATAGAAAAGGGGAGAGAGGATCATCGTAATGGAAGCCTTTTCCCAATCTGAATTCGTTTGAAGGAGAACTACTAACAATGAGCGAAATAGAAGGCGAGGATAAGCATGAGGCAATTCATTTCCTCCTTTTAGCACCTTATCCCATTTAGGATATAATACATTGGAGAAAGTTCCAATTGACACTATCAAAATCTTTTTCAAAATCAACCTTGAAAAGAAACAATCTAAGCTTTTCGATGGAGTCCATTCTAATAATCTCATTACCAATGAGACATCAAGGATTTGTCTTCCAGAATTAAAGGCCAATTGGTTAGGTCCGATGACCGAGGCAATCACTTTAGCTAAGCGGTTGGCGAGGATCTTATAAATCACTTTATAAACAAACCCAATAAGGCTAATAGGTCTATAGTCGGATAAACCAAGAGGATCGATCTTTTTCAAAATTAAGATAATGAAAGACGGATTGCATCCACTAGCAATGATTCCAGTGGCTTCGAATTATCTAATGCACTCCACAAAGTCTTGTTTAAGAACCTCCCAATAAGATTTAATTAAATTAAAATTGAAACCATCTGGGCCCGAGGACTTTGAACCAGCACATCCCCACACATCATCCTTAATTTCGTCCACACTTATTATAAGTTCCAATAAATAGGCCTCGTCAAAGGATAAACGCCTAAACAAGGGGCTGCTGAAACTTGGCCTATGAAACGAGGATTCCTTAAATCTAGACGAGAAGTGTTCCAAAGCAGCTTGCTTTATAACATCAGGGGAATTACTCCAAACTCCATTAACAAGGATGTCATTGATATTAAAATTAGAATATTTGCTCTTAAGAAAAGTGTTGATCCCACTTGAATAGATCTTACTCTCCTATAGCTTGTATAAAGGTTAGTGATCTTGGTTAAATCCAAAATAACTATGACAGAAACTTTGTGAGATATATCAAAGACTATGCAGAATCTAGACTTAGATCAATAAGAAGAACAATAATGAAACAGTGATTCTTGAATACACAAAGATAACCAAACCTTAAGCCTCAATATATTGAATACGAACACTCTTAATAGTGTTAGGGTTATACAACCTTGAAGCTAAACAAACAATGAAAACCTAAACTGTGTACCTCAACTTTATACCCTAGGGTCTCCTTTTATACACCAAGAAACCCTAATGGGCTTTTCTTAATCATACATATCTTTTCCTAAAACACCTCATACATACTGGCATTACTAATATTACTCTAGCAGTAGTAACTAGAACTAGTAGTAGTAATCTTCAACTCAACACTAAGAAGACTTTTATCCAAACAAAAAGAATGAAAAAATCTAGAGTTTTCATCGCCTTCTGCCCCCATATCAACCGACACTTTTGTTTCATATCTTCCCTCTGAATATGATCCAAAGTATTAAGGTCCATGAGCCATGCTTCCCTCTTAGATACATCATTGTCTTCAATAAGACCACCTTCAGCCCTCTGAAATCCCAATCTAGAAGACTATTAGACAAGTCCTCTCTTGCTTTGCTTTGGGCCGAGATCTTGTTGGATGTCCAAGCTTTGATATCAAACCTTAACTTTTTCAGTTTGTTTTTAAGGTTAACATCACGGGATACAAGAAAACCATTAGAGGACCAAGAATCGGATATAACCATCTGAAGGCCCTCATCACCAATCCTTCTATCAAAAACTCTATAAGGCTTGGCCCCAAAATTTAGAGAGCCCACAGTCAAGGCGATCGGGCAGTTATCAGAGAAAGACCTGCATAGAGCTGAGGCACAAGCGTCACCCTAACAATCAAGAAAGCCATGAGAAGCCAAATATCTTTCGAGTTTACTCGCTTTCTTCCCACTTTTGTCAAACCTAGTATAACATCCACCTAAAGGGAAATCAATAAGGCCTATACGAGAGATAAAATCATTGAAATAGTTTGCATCTCCAACATCGAACAAACAACCTGCTCTCTCTCTCTCTCCTCGACGCCTAACAATGTTGAAATCTCCAAAAAGAATCTAGATAACCTCATAAGAGTTGATAACATCTTCGATCGAAGCCCACAATTGGTCTTTTAGAGGGCTAGTTTGAGGGCCATAAACGTTAAGGAGGCCAAATCTCGAAGCGATACCATCCCAAGAACCAATAAGCGCCAAAAAGTTCTGTTAATAAGCTTAATTTCCAAAGATAAAATCCTAAAATTCCATATTGTGAGAATACCACTAGAAGCCCCCAAAGAATGTCATGCATATAAATGAGTAAAGCTAGAAAGCAGGTTCCCTTACGCGTTCTCGAGTCTAAATATTAAAGAATGAAAAGGGATAGGATAGGAAGGGTAAAGTAAGAGATGAAAATGTGAAGAAAGTAATTATTTCAATTTATGTTATTGAGTTTGTATTTTTAAGTAGAAAGGAAAGATTAAAGAAGCTAACAAAATTACTGATATACCCTCAAAAAATATGTAGTGAATTTGGTTAAAAGCCTCTTCCGAATCAATAATTTTTTGACGGTTTATTTAAATCATAACTTGATAGCAAATTTCAACAAACATAAATTTAAGCCAACACATGGTTATACATTGAATACTTGATACAGAGACCTATTAATTTAATCCAACTATAAGAAATGTATCGTAGTTCGAAATTCAAATCAGCATAAACCAATACACCAGTGCATCACGACTCATGCCAAGTATATTTGTATTTCAAATATATTAATTACGGTCATGGGTGTGGTTATTGTGGAAAGTGAATTTGGATAAAAAGTATAAGAAGGAATATAGACCGGTCGATTGTATCACTTAAGATTAGATTTGTGCATGAGATCATCTTGGGTAGAAAATGTAAATATTTATCTCAAAAAAGAATAAATATATCATTGCTTGTATTCTTAAGGGTACTAATGTCATTCTAAAATTTTCCATTAATTCCGACGTTAGAAACCTTGTGTCAACCGATTATATGAAGAACCAAATTTGAATTCTAGTTGATGTTTAAAAAACGTTACTTTTAAATATATTAATTAAATTTAATTACTACTAATAGAATAAAAACTATATGTGATGTATTTTTAACCCAACGTCTATTTTATGAAGATGTGTCATTTCTTATACACATTTTTTTTAAATTGACAAACTTTTGGCACATGATTTTATAATAGATTGACACACTCTTATACATATTGACACATCGTTATATATATTGACACTTGATATAAATTTTTAGACATATTGACACACTTAATACACAACCTTAAACACGTTGACACATCTTTTTAGTAGACTGACACATCGTTATAAATTTTGACACACTTGACACACACATCCTTACACATATGACGCATCATTTTAATAGAGTGACACATCTTTATATTTATATTGACACACTTGATATCAATTTTTAGACATATTGACACACTTGATACACAAACTTAAACATATTGGACACATCTTTTTAGTAGACTGACACATCGTTATAAATTTTGACACACTTGACACACACATCCTTACACATATGACACACCATTTTAATAGACTGACACATCTTTATATTTTTATTGACACACGAGACACACATTTAATTAATTATTTTTATCAATATTGACAAACTTAATACATATTTTTACGCAAATCGGCACATCATACATCGTTTTAATATTGACACACTTAATAATTTAAAATTTAAAGGAAATATATTTTGGCACAACCGACATGACACATGTATTAACATTTTAAAGTTATATAAGAAAATTATACATTTGTGATACTATGATAAACATAATACAAATGTATTCACAGAAAGAACGACATGCAATTATATCATAAACATGAATGGTCTTCTTATAAATAATAAAAGTCACATGAAAACTTCATGGTTTTGATACTTGAAAAAAAAGGACGTGTGAGTTAATTAGAATTAAAAGATGATGTTAAAGAGTTTTAAATAAGTAGTTAAAAGAGAAGTGATAAATGTCTAATGTACCGTATTAATCAAATGACAAATGTTACACTTTCTATCCTTTTTATCATTTTTATCTTAAAACCCTTTCTATTTGAACCAATCTCTTACGATCATACTTGATTATAAACGTCACCCAATATGTTTATATATTTACAATGATAACTAATAACTTGCAGGATTACAGTTAACAATATAAATCTTTAGTTTGTATAAATATACAATTTCAAAAACAAGGTAATATATTTATAAATTTTCAGTATGCAAATATGATTGAATATAATGAGAACATCTGATAAAAAGGGGAATTAAGGTTTGTATGATGAGGATATAATTGTAATTTAGCACAAGCTTATAATGTTAGTTGCTCACTTTCCTTCCTAATCCTCTCATTCTTGGGAGGAACAAATCTACACAAAAAAAAGCTATAACTTCCCTCTCTGGCCCTTCCTTCCTCCTACCTTTCCATCTTTAAAAGAAAACTCAATAACACTCATATTTATGATTTCCCTTTCCATTCTTTACCTTTCCATCTAAAAAAGAACTCGAGAACAGAGTGTTAGTGAAAGTGAATAAGGAGGTGTCTGCATAACTTTGTAAGAAGCCAAGTGAGAGAAGGAAGGTAGTGATCTTGTTAAACCATTGTCTATTGGCTTGCTTAAGGTCATAGAGAGATTTATTAAGAGTGTTGGCGATCAAAAGCACGAAGCAAACAAACAAAATTCGAACGAACGAAGCGGAAGCTTTATTCAAATACCAAACCAAATTACAAAGACAAATTCAAAGGTATCAAACCCTAATTCCAAAAGGTACGAAACAAATATTCAAAAGTACAAAGAAAACTAAACCCATCAATCCCTATTTATAGGCTAAACAAACTTGGTGGCCAAGTCACACAAATTTACCAAACGCCCCTTAGAGTTTAAGTCACTTTTCTAACAATCTCCACCGTGACTTCAACTCCGCTCGAGACTTCAAACCAAACGAATCTTCGTCTTCAAATTCAAATTTTCAAACGCTAGAGATGCTAGCCAAATTCAAACAAACGATCGAATCCGAAAACGATCCAAAAACAAAACCAATTGATCGAATCTGAAAACGATCCAAACCAAAGCCAAATGATCGAATCTGAAAACGATCCAAAACAAAGCAAACGATCGAATCTGAAAACGATCCAAAACAAATCCAAACGATCGAATCTGAAAACGATCCAAAACAAAGCAAACGATCGAATCTGAAAACGATCCAAAACAAATCAAACTAATGATCGAATCTGAAAACGATCCAAAACAAATCAAACTAATGATCGAATCTGAAAACGATCCAAAACAAATCCAAACGATCGAATCTGAAAACGATCCAAAACAAATCCAAACGATCGAATCAAGAAACTCCACCGTATCCGACAATTCCAAATCCAAACGAATTCCAGTAACGCAGAACGAATTCTTTAAACACAAACCAAAAAAACCACACATCAAATCCAAAGAACCCAAAACTAACCTTTTTCTTTCTTTTTCTTCTTCATCTTCAACCCAGTATGAACCCTAAAAGAAACAATTACCCAAACGAATTGAAGAAGATGATTCTTCAACACAAATTCAAACGATTCCCAGAGAAGAACCCAAAAATCGAACCTACTCGAATCCCCACAGAGATCGATCGACAATCAAATCGATTCATAAATCGATATCAAATCGAGAACCCAAATTCCGAAGAAACCAAACGATCGAACAACTTTGATACCACTTGTTGGGCGATTAAAAAGCAACGAATGCTAAAAAAAACAAAAATTCAATCGAACGAACGAAGCGAAAGCTTTATTCAAATACCAAACCAAATTACAAAGACAAATTCAAAGGTACCAAACCCTAATTCCAAAAGGTACAAAACAAATATTCAAAAGTACAAAGAAAACTAAACCCATCAATCCCTATTTATAGGCTAAACAAACTTGGTGGCCAAGTCACACAAATTTACCAAACGCTCCTTAGAGTTTAAGTCACTTTTCTAACAAAGAGAGATTTATTAAGTCTGCAAGTGTTGTTGTAAGGATTATTTCTTGTTTGTTTTGATTGTTTCATGATTTGATTTTGGTTTCGTGTATTGCATGTGATGAAATCTGATGGATCTTGCGTTAGTATAAGTTGGGAACATGTTATAGGCTATATTAGACATGTTGTGAATGAATTGTGGTGTTAAAAATAGTTTTTGATGTGTTTTGGTAACTAATAAATTCGGACAGCAGCTTCGGCACGCGTTTCGAGGTCTAAGATTTTGTAAAACCTGATTTTGGATTTAATAATATGAAAGAGCTTGTTTTTATGTAAATTTTGATAGGTGGAACGTCTCGTAACTCTTAATAATGAAGAAGTTACGGCCAAAACAAGTTTTGAAAACTTAAAAATACTCAAACAGCACTTAGCTAGATTTTGAATCTGACCAGATTAGAAAACGTTCGTTTTGAGCACTTTCAAGGCCGTTTCAGCCTTCCGGCAAAACACAAAAGTTGTTCGGAACGACGTTTTACATAAAATCTTTTTTGAGTCGAAACTGTGAAAATGTGATATACCGGGTCATAAATGGAAGTCAAACTTCTGGATTTTTATTAAAAAGTCAAACTTTTAACAGATTCTGGTAAGGGCATTTTGGTCATTTTTTGTTGAGTTTCAGGTCTCGGCTATAACTAAAAAGCTGTCCGAAACGTCGTTTTACATAAATCCTCTTTTATGTCCAAGTCGTAAAAATGTGATCTAGTGGTCATTACTAGTCGGGTTATGAAAAATGAGTTGTATACACTTGGTATATTTAACATGTTGAAAGTCAACGTCATAAGTTCGACTTAGTGTTTAAATGTCATAAGGATAAAACTAAATAGTAAAACGATAATGATTAGTTATTTTGTGAATAATAAATATTTTATGACCAAGTGTCGGGTCTAAAAGTGGAAAGTTCTATAAACAGTAGCTTTTATTAAAACGGAATAATACTTAGTTAAGAGTGATTAGTGATTATTTAATTGAGTAATAACAAACTAATATGTTACAAATAGTTACGATATTATTTTACTTGGTTAATCGGGATTTCTAAAGAATAATAACTTTCCAAGGATAGAAAGTTGCCGAAAATACAAATGTGTTAATGGTTGAGTATTTAAAATATACTAAGATTAAGGTTTAGGTTGCGCAAGTGGATTTCTCATAGTATTGGATTTCTCATGGTCGACTATATCGTTTCGACGTACGAGTCTTTCGATAGTATTGGATTATTTTAGTAATCAAACGACATATATAATATAGGTCGTGGTTGGGTATTTTTCTTTTGGACGAGACGTTGAAGGTTTTCTTTGCTAGGATCGTATTCGTCGATCAAGGTGAGTTCATAGTCTCGCTTTTAATTGTTTTTAAATATTTTAAACTCCGTGAGGGGGATACAATGCTGTGTTTGTGATAAATGGTTTGTTGAGATAAATGAATTGTTGGTGTGTGTGATTTTAGTCATGAGTATATGCCTTTGCTGTGTGACCGTTAATTATGTGTGAGATAAATGTTAATGCATTAAATAGATTTATTGGGTTTGACAACCCTGTCCGGGGTACGAAATCTTAAATGATCGCCCAGTCAAACAGAAATTTTGTATGTAGTTGAGGGATAGTGGCATACTACCCCAAAACATTTATCTGTAGATGATAACTGTGTTAAGTGTCGGCACAAGGGCTCATACGAGAAAGTGTAACTTGCCTTGCTAGCACGTTATACACATTTTAATAATAATTAATAATGGTAGATGTTATAATACATTTTGAACTCTATTAATTCACTCAACAATTGTGTTGACGTTTTTAAGTTTATATCTCAGGTATAGGTTTGTGAAGCAAGGATGGAAGAAGTGATGAACAGATATCAAGGTTAAGACTCGGTGAACTAGTTGATTGTATAAAACACTATTTATGTAATTGTGTCTTCCAAATTTTTAAGACAAGTATTTACTGGGACCATTGTACTCTGAATTCTTTAATAAATGTAATAAAGTTGTTTGTAAACGCATCTTTTAATGTTTACTATTGTCTCGTGAGCTGTATTATGAAGTGACAACCCCGTTTGAGGAATTGTGATTATTCCGCTCTGCAGTCCGAAAACAGGGGTGTTACAGAATGGTATCAGAGCTCGAGTCGTAGCGAGCTAAGTCGTTTTGTAAAACTTAAACTACAACTGTTGTTTTGAAAATGTTCACGAGTTGTTCAGCGAAGTCCGATATCCGCGCGTTCATCTCTTCCGATTTTATAAGTTGTTTTGAAAACTGGTTTTGATTATATGTTATGTGCATAACAAGTTAGTGATGACTTGGTTTAAGTGATACTATATAAGAGTATGTGTATAAGTATATATAAGTACGACATCCGTTTCATGGTGTACGACTACGTATATATATATTGAAGTATATGATAAAAATATCAATGTTATATGATTATGTCCGAAACTTCTTCGCGACTTTACTTTGCTATCTTTTTTATGATGTTGGGACTCGACTTAGTATTCGATCCCATATGTAATATTATTACTTTGTTTTGAGTTGAACACTCTTTTTGTTGATTTTGAATTGTATGTATGGCTTCGTAATTATCATTTTGAGATTTTTATGTTAATGAGAGTGCGACTTTTATGTGTCTCCCCCTAACCCTTCATTATTTTTGAAAACGTCTATAAATTTATTCAAGCGTCATGCGTCGTTTGGAAACGTCTATCTTTGGAACCTTCGGATAAAGTTGGCGTGGTTGTGTTGTAATTCTTTCGTAAAGACCTCTGCATAGTAAGTCGTAAAGTGTGGGACCTGTAAATCCCTGAGTTTATGTGTTGGAATGGTGTTAAGTCATTGGATATGGCTTTGTAGGGACGTTTGAAGAGATTTAGATGGTGTTTGGTTGGATCACGAAATGAATTTTTACGGCAGTTTGTAACCAGCAGGTTGTAGGGTTGATTGTGAACTATTCTTGGTCATACGACACAGGGGAAAGCCAATAGAGATGTTGGTATATGTTTAAAGTACATATGGTGAGTTGGATGAAATTTTATCTCCTCCGGATGAGCGAGATATGGTCGTTTTACTAAAATTAGTCAAATCTGGAACATTTTTGGAAAAATGAGTATAACTCTATGTTTTTGTAATAGTTTTTCAAAATTTAATTGTGGAACCTGTAGAAGACCCGTATGGATATCACCTCTAATAGGTCTCACATTAATATCCTCGATAAATATTAAATTACGTTTGTTTTCGTAAACTAAAAAGTTGTCAAGGCTTTTGGGGACTGGTTTAAACTAGCAGCTTGATGGGTATGTCTTAAAAAAATTTGGTCTATTAAGACCTGGGTCATGGCACTAGGGTGAAGGGAAACATCCTAGGTGTACGTAGGTATTCGGATGGAGTCATATCAACGCCCGATGAATGAGTCCAAATATTTATATGGCAACATCTAAATATGTAAAAAAAAATGATAGATACAATAAATAGGAGTAAAATGGTAATTTTACCTAAGTTCTAAACCTTTCTGGGCGGTGGGCCTATAACCCACAGGTCCAGGATCGTGCATTCTTTTAGTTATTAATCTAAATTGGAACCCTATGTGAGTTCGTGAAAACGTATAGATAAGTTTGTGTATTAGAGACCTCGATATCGTTTTGGTAGGACTATGTATTAGATCATTGATGTAATCCTTCTACGGGAAAATTATGGCCGAAATAAAAATTGGTAATTTTTGTAAAGGTAAAAGTCAAATACGAAGTTTGACTTTTATAAGTCAAACTTGCGTATAATTTGAATAAGGTTTATAATGAGAAAATGGTTTGTAATGATAGGTAAAATGATAATGAAATATAAGTCTGGATTATATTATCCTTACATGGAAATACAACATATAGGAAAATACACATAAACGAAATAAAAATAAAACTACGTAGTATGTGTATTGTCCGTGTCCGTGACTGTGACATTTAGACCCTCCAGCTCCATCTTGGTTCGGTCATCTTCTGCCCCGTGCTCAACTAACTCTATAATCACGAGGTGGTTCTTCAAAGGCCGTCGCTACTTGCATCTAACGCAATTTTCTTGATCGGTTAGTTGATGTGGCTTCATTCTTTGCACTCGTCATTATAGACACCTTATTAACGTCCAAGGGTCCGTAAGTTCAAGTGCGAGTTGTGTGCTCGTCTACGTCTATGAGGCGTCTAAGTCATGTCTTAAACACATACACATCTCTAAAAGGACTCTGCAGTAGTTAGTCTTGTTTTCGGATTGACAAAATCCTTCCACTTGTGAAAAATGCTGTTTCAGATGCTACCGAAGAAGGCTTGGACACTTATTTTATCAAGGGCCATTCGGGATTAGAACAGGAAACTGATTTTCCTTTGTTTTCCCAAAACCCCATACATCATAAAGATTCATAGTCCTTGGGCTGAAAAGTAACTATAACAAAATCTGTTTCGGATATATTTTGCTCATTACTCAGAGGACTTATACGGTATTCACCCTTGCCTTCTTTTGTTTATGTTGGGTTAAACCGTGTACCATTACGATGATAAGGATCACGACTCTTTTGGATGAAGAAAAACCTCAGCAGTTGTTGGATTTGAGTCTGGTGACTTCCATATTTCGTATAATACATATTCTACAATCCTTGGAAAGATTCATGAAAATAATCTAGGACCTTGTTGCAAACCCATCATCGGCAAACTCCAAGTCCACTGCTTATATTTTCAATCATATAGTCTACCCAGATACATTAAAAAACATGGATTTAAAGCGGCTGCACAAGTAATTATTGGTGGCATGTTTTCAAAATACTTCCTAAGTTTTCTCTTAATCGGTTTAACCATACTTGACAACACCCCCCCTCAACGTTCTAAATCAGTAATTTTACATTTATGAAAAAAATCTTGTTGCAAAACCAATGGAGATGTTGGGTAGTAACCCCCGACAAAAACAACCGCTTAGCATTTTGAAACACCGCAAGTAATGGGGTAACATTTCAATTCGTCCCCAATATTTCAATCCGGGAATTTTTTAAACCTTCTATACCATTCTTGTGATCCAAAATGTCTGATGAAAATGACTCAACGTTATTTGCAGTTTCAAAAACCACTTTCGAAACATTTCAACAGTGGAGTTCCATCGTGGTTTCAATGTCCCAATTTGGGCGTATTTAACAGGTTTTCTTCATCGTGACAAATTTAATATACCGTCTACGGTTTTTCTCACCAGATTTGAAAACATCTTTTAACATTTGTTTGAAAGCCTCTTTCATTTGATTAACTATGGGGACCTTTAAACCAGCTTGCACAACCAAGTTAATGATGTGTGCAACACAACGACTATGATAAAATCTACCCCCATTGGTGGGTTGTATTTTTAATCTTAGGTTTATTCATGGTCGATGTGTGTTGCTGGCATTGTCCAAAGTAATTGACAAAATTTTATCTTTCAAACCATAAACGACAAAGACTTTTTCTAACATATATTTCAAGTTTTACCGGGTGTGCTCAGACGAAAACTCTTCGAATGAAATGACCCGCTTCATCATTTGCCAAGACACTAGGTTCAATCCAAATGTGAGGTAACACAAATGTAAGAATCCCCGGGCAAATTATGAGGAGCGGGCATAAGTCCGTTGATAGGTTGACCATAGTATTTAAGTTAGCAAACCATCTATTTGTGCTTGTTTAGCCGCTTCCCATAATTTCACTAGCATCACCATTTAAGGGTAGACGTCTTACATGAGTTGATAGCGGCGGTTTGCATAAGTGTTCTGGAACACTCTCGTTGTTCTTGTTCGTTGTCGTAAGTGGTTAATGGTAACCTCTTTGAATCACCAAACCCGGCAAATTGTTTCACGTAGATAATCGGATTGTACATGAAACTTGCCCATCTCGGCCCTCGTCGTTTGCCGCATTCAGGGTTCTGATTCTGCTGAGGCTTGAGTACTTCACATGTGGAATGACTAATATGATTCTTTGAACGTCGTATTTGGAACTCAACGCAAGAAATGAAAGACAGAACTTGCATTGTGCTTTTTTATGACCGTCAACCCTCGGTCATAATGACATGTTTGTAGTCTTTCCAAATTCGTGTTTAGACTGGTTTGTTCGATTTCACGATTTGCAGTGCACTTGATGAACCAACACCGGTAGTAGCTGCGCCAGAGGCGGATTCACTGCATTTTGAGGTGGATATGTTTTTTTTTTGTTCTTAAGAAAGATTGTATTGAGGATTGATAGTTGTGATTAATAGTTGTAATATAACGTCCTTATTTTATTAGAATAAGATAAATCTGTCTATTCTATCCAGTTATCCACAAGGTAAATCTATATGGATAAGTAAATCTGATAAGTAAATTCCCGGACCCACTTTTGATCCAAAAAAAGATCGGTTCTTGGTTCCAAACCGGTTCCAAAAACCGGTTCGACAAACCGGTTCCAAAAACCGGTAGTCAAACCGGTGGAATCCCAAAAATGTCGAACCGGTTTCAAACCGGCGGTTTGACCAGGAACCGGAACCGGTTCGGTCAAAACCGGTTTTGACCGGGTCGGTTCCTCGGGTTCAAACCGGTTCCGGTTCGAAAACCGGTTTATTTGTGCACTTACCCACAGGTATAGGATCGTGCATTCTTTTAGTTATTAATCTAAATTGGAACCCTATGTGAGTTCGTGAAAACGTATAGATAAGTTTGTGTATTAGAGACCTCGATATCGTTTTGGTTTTTAGGGATGAAGTAGATTAGATATTGATGTGAGAATCCTTCTACGAGGCAAAAATTAGTGCGCCGTGAATATAAAAATTGGTTGAATTTTTAGTAAAGGTAAAAATGTTCTCAAATACGAAGTTTGACTTTTATAGGTCAAGACTCTGACTGTTATAATTTGAATAAGGTTTATAATGAGAAAATGGTTTGTAATGATAGGTAAAATGATAATGAAATATAAGTCTGGATTATATTATCCTTACTTTCGGCATTTCTAAAAATAGAAACCTGTGAATAGAATGGTATGATAAAATGGACGTCAAAAGAGTCATTTTGTGTTTATCCTACACGGATTGGTAATTGGGAAGTTTTGGATGTATGGACGTTATGGTGGTTAGCAATAGCTGTTGTATATGTCATCTTGTGGAGTGATGCTTAGGAGGTGGTTGTGCATTGTAGCATTGGACTCATTCGAAGAGCGATATGAATCCGGGTGATGGGTTGGTTTTGGTTATGGTTTAGGTTTTAGTTTTAGTTGTAGTTGGCGAGCTTGGTATGTACATATATTTCTTGTTGCATAAGACCATGATTGGGTATCCTGAAAACATTGGTTAAATTATTTTTGAGCATGACGTGTTAAAATAGATACATTTGGAATGTGTGAGTTGGAATGAATTGGCGTGTAAGGTAAAATGGATAATCTTGGTATAAACGGTAACGGAAATGTGGTATAAGATATAGGTAACTACTGGATTAATACAATTTAAAACTTTCATAAACGGACCGTAGAGTCAAAATGCAAACTCCTTTCGTATAATCATGCTCACTTTATAATAAACAATCATTTAAGTAATTATTAAAAATTTAAACTGTCATTGTTATGAGGGTGAAAATTTTGTTTCACTCAAAACTTTTCTTTTTATAAAAATAACTGAGTAAAACGAAATAAACTTTTAAACTTGAACGTGAAACAAACTTTTGGATATAGCCACTTAATCGTGACGGAAAAACTAAAAATCACGCGGTGCCATGGGTGCATTTAGCATGATGTAATTACGTTTTGACGAAATAGGACATGTCGTTGTTTGGTCCTAGACTATGCATGACTTGATCAACCATGCATAATCAAGGAAGAACCACACTACGTCGGATAAAGTCGTCACCTTAAAATATTGGAATGTTGACTTAGATTTTTGAAAATGTTTTACCCCAAAGTCTTGGACCCTTATGCAATAGTGAAATGTTCTTACCCGATAACATGGAGAGAATCTTATGTTAGTCGAAGAGACCGAGGTATTCCGGAGTGAAAACACCTACGGTGTTGACCGGAATGAAAGTGTCTAGTAGGAAATAGGATATAGGTTGTTGTGGTAGATTTGGTGGTGGAATCATGGTAAACAAAGAAAATGATTGTGAGCCGTGTAAGGACAAAACCTCACAAGGACTTGGAATGACGTAGAATGCCATCCAGCATGAGACTCTACGTGTTTCACCCGATAGTCGTAGAGAGTAAATGGAGACGTACATTAGTGCAAGCTCTATAATGGTGGCGAAGTGAAAGTGATAGATGGTGAGATACCAAGAAACTTGATACCAACATTGAGAATGAATCTTCTTGGGGTCAAAAGGTTTCCTAGGAAAGGTAAAGCCAAGATGGCAAAACCTAGGTTGAAGGTGAGGAATGGAGAAGACTTCTCCTACATAAAATGTGGAACATTGTTGTTGTATCAACCGATGGCCGTGAAGAAGACTCTTTTAGTCTCCCCTATTAAGAGTGGTTGTAGCCGAATTGAAACACTCCCCAATCGTCAAAGATGGAATGAGACGCTATACGATGCTTAACCTATGGTTAAGTGTAGTGATCTTACACCGAGACGTGACGATCCAAGTGCGTGAAGAAAGGTGAACGATTTAGCTCCTAGCAAATGGTGACATTCGTCTTCGTTCAGGAACAATAATCGAAGTAACCAACGCTTCGGGTCACGTGAAAGGATTGATGGAAGATTGAAGATCAAAGGCTTAACTAAATCTCGAGGTATGATTGAAGTTTGATGGTATGTTGAAAATGTACTCTATGATGATAGAGATTGTTTTGGATGCGTTGCGTGGTGCCAAATATTTGATGATGTCCTTGGAGTTAACGGTGCCGATAAAGATGTGATACTACGTCGTTTGGTTATTTTAATCCTTAAATCATTTTTGGACCCTTGGGTCGTAAGTGAGGCTAATTGTCATATTCATGTGTTTAATGTGTTATGTGCTATAGGTGTTAGCAAGTTGTTGTGTTAAGATATGACTAGTTAAGGTTATGACTTAGGCTTGAGCGAGTAGATGAGAATACTCGAAGGACTTGTTGTTGATCTAGTGAGTGATCTACAAGTACGGTTAAGGTAATTGGTTATGACCTAATTGTGGTTGATTCGGGATTTTGACCGTAACAGCTTGATCGTCCGGCAAGCATGGTTAAGATTTTGACTTGATCATTAAGGGTCGGACTCGTGTGAGGAGTGTGGTTTAGATGCTACGGCTTGGGGATAAGCGAGCATAGAATTTTAGATGCAAAGGTTTGAAAATAAACAAGCATAGGTGTTAGGTGCTAAGGCTTTATAATAAAGCTAGCATAGGTTAAATTGCTAGAGGCTTCTTTGTAAGCAAGCGTAAGGTAGAATACGAAGGATTAAATAAAAGCGAGCGTAGGTTTGTTATACTAAGGCTTATAATAAGCAAGAGTGGGTTAATCGTTGAGTGCTTCTTCTAAAGCGAGTGTAGGATTCCTTTTACCTAGATGCTCAATCGTGGGCAAGTGAGAATTCGTTTTTGCTTGAACTTCGAGAAAAGTAAGATTGGTAATCATGTCCGTCACCAGAGCTTAGTTGTAAGCACTAGAGCGAAGAGTCTATGTAAAGCTAGACCATGCGACGAGGTCGTGATAGTTGACCAAAGATAGGTGAATGTGTGATTATATGATTGTATGTGTGAATGTGGCTATATGTAAAGTCATTATAACATGACTAGTGTATGAATATATCAAACTTTGTATTTTTATGGCGCATAATGCCTAGTATGGAGGTCATATGAACTCCGGATGAAATTCGCAACCGATGATGCATTATTAAATGAGACCGACAGGGTGATGAGTGTGTTGTTGTGACTATATAGTCACCTCTTTAAGGTGGGTGGACCCATAGGTTTTGAAAAACTTAATTATTAGAGTTAAGTACATTTTTGGTCCTTGTGGTTTGGTGCGTTTTCACTTTTGGTCCAAAATTCAAAAAATGTTTGGTTTTGGTCCAAAAATATAGTTTCGTTTCACTTTTAGTCCAATTCCGTAAATTTAGACTAAAATTTTTGGACTAAAAGTGGAATGAAACTATGTCTTTTGGACCAAAACCAAACCTTTTTTGAATTTTGGACCAAAAGTGAAAAACGCACCAAACCACAAGGACCAAAAATGTACTTAACTCGATAGTTTATAACTAAATGACGCATCAAATGAATATATCTCTTCTTTGTTTTGCCTCCATGTAACGCATCAGGGCCGTGCTTTAGCACGGCAAGAAAGAGTACCTAGTATATATATAAGTAGACAGTTCCTACTTCTTAGTCATCAATTACAAAACTACACATGAACAAACAGAATTACTAAAATACAAAAAGCAATACGTTTGTGCAACATCATACCCTCTTTAAAGCCACTCAAGCTTTAAATGTTGTCTCAAAGTTGCAAGAAGCTTGTTCATGTGTTATTCGTGTAATTTCCAAGCATCATTAAGCCTATATATGTTTGTCAAATGCGTTATTCCGCGTTTAGCTGGATCCTGAGCTTATGTAGAGATTGTACTCGCCTTGGTTGAAATAGATTTACATTCTTAAAGGATGTCAACATTCATTGAACAACACAGTGCACGTTATGAGTTTGTTGACTAACATCATGTGTTTTAAAACCTTAACAATTAGCTGTAGGTGCTTATTTCATATAGAGGTCTTGACATGATCAGACAATCTGTATCACCTTAAACTACAATAAACGATATGTTGATTAGACTCTTCTTCAGTTATAGGTGCTCATCATACTTTAGTTGACTTAATGTTTAAGCTTGGTTGTGTCACAAGAACAACAATGTGGAAAAACTTATATATAATATTAGGAAACCGTTGAGGTTCAAAAAGACTTTTCTTAAAGACGTTTTCCTGCATATAAATTTAGATTACTAATTACTAAGCTTAATATAAAGCTTACGTAAAAGTAAATACATGCAGGGAACATATACTAGAAAAGGCATTTGAATGAAACCATTAACTGGCCTACATATGATTGTATCATTCCCATCCTATTTAAACACAACATCTTCTAGCTACTTTCCTTCAGTGGTCGATGTGGGATAACCAAAACCTAATTGTTCCTCATGAATTATTCGATTTTGGTCTAAAATGTCACAAAAATGGGCCACCAATTTTCTTTATTGCGTTTCAAACTAAACCTTAAGAAACTTATCAAGATGAAAATTAAGTTTAATTTGAACAACAAATTTTGTATCAAGATTAACACCAAGTTAAACTTGTTGTGGAATAACCGCGATAATATCCCACCTACTAGGTAAAGAGTGTGAATAAATCAACACTACAAGTATACCCCAAATTACCTTGATGAGAATTAAAATATACGAAAATGAACAAGAGAATATAACACCAAACTTTTATATATTTCTTAAACTATGGAAACATATACTACAAAAGAAAGAAGAGAGCAAACACTACAACAACTACTTGTGTGTTTTGGTGTGTCTTGCTTCAATGGAATGAGCTCTATTTATAGGCTTCAAAACCATCTCAACTTGCTAGCAAGTTGGCTCCACATTCATCACCCCTACTAGCATAGGCAAGTTCATATTCACAGCATATAAGGTAAGTTGTTGCAACTTGTATCAACCATCTTATTCAAGTAGATGATCAACATTATTTCTAATAAATCTTCACCTTGGTAAATACCACTTTTTTCAATGGCGCCTTCAACCATCGTTGGTGGATTCTACAAACGAATATTCAACTTTTCACAACATTAATCAAGTCGAAACAATAATTATACTTGAGCCGAGCTACTACTTTAGTCAGCATATCCGCGAGATTCTTAAAGGTATGAATCTTCTAGCTGACTCCACCTTCTTTCAATATCTCTCGTATGAAATGGTATTAAACATCCATGTGCTTCTTCCTAACATGAAAAACCTGATTCTTCGCTAAATGAATTGCACTATGACTGTTAGAATGCATCGTGGCAAACTTCTGTTTGATTCTAAGTTCACCGAGCAATCCTAGAAGCCAAATTGCCTCCTTTACAGTCTTTGTCATCGCCATATACTCTGCTTCTGTAATTGACAAAGCAGTAGTTGACTGTAAGGTAGACTTCCAACTAACTGGAGCTTTTGCCAGAGTAAATACATAGCCTGTCGTAGATCTTCGCTTGTCTAAATCTCTGGCATAGTCTAAATTGCAGTATCCTTCTACCCACTGACTACTTTCATGTTCGAATACTAACCCTACATCGACCGTGTTATGAATATAGCGTAATATCCATTTCACAGCTTGCCAATGTCCTTTTCCAGGGATATGCATATACATGCTCACCATCCAACAACATGACTAATATATGGTCGAGTACATATCATAGCATACATTAAGCTACCAACAGCATTTGCATAAGCTACTTTTTCCATGTATGCTCTTTCTGCATCATATTTCGGTGACATAGCAGATCTTAAATTGAGAAGCGAGTGGAGTACTAACTCGTTTTGTCTGTTTGTCGAACCTAAAACGCTTTAGAACCCTTCTCATATATTGCTTCTGAGTCAAACAAAGCTTCTTTAATTTTCTGTCTCTTACTATCTCCATGCCGAGAATCATCTTTGCTTCACCGAGATCCTTTCTCTCAAATTCGCTTTTCAATCGAGTCTTTAACTTTTCAATCTCGTCTAGACTTTGAGAAGCTATCAACAGATCATCTACATATAGAAGAAGATATACGAACGACCCATCTTGTAGCTTTTTCAAATAAACACAGTTGTCGTATTTGCTTCTTGTGTACTTCGACTCCATCATAAACTTATCAAATCGTTTGTACCACTGTCTTGGGGATTGCTTCAATCCGTACAACGATTTATGTAGCTTACATACTTCATGCTCTTTTCCAGCAAATTTGAATCCTTCTGGCTGAACCATATAGATTTCCTCTTCTAAGTCACCATGTAAGAATGCAGTCTTCACATCTATCTGAACTAGTTCCAAATCTAACTGTGCTACCAAAGCCAACAAAATTCTAATAGAGGAATGTTTTACCACTAGAGAAAAAACTTTATTATAATCAATTCCGAGCGTAGCCTTTAGCTACCAATCTTGCTTTGTAGTGAACCTCATCTTGGCCAGGAAATCCTTCTTTCTTTGCATACACCCATTTGCATCCAATTGCCTTCTTCCCTTCTTCCCTTCTGGGAGGTTGGTCAACTCTCATGTCTGATTAAACCGGTTAGATGTTGATTTGTATTCAAGTATGATTAAACCAATGAAGAAAAAGTTTAGGAAATATTTTGAAAAAATGCCACTGGTCATCACTTGTGTGGCCGCTTTAAATCCATGTTTCAATGTTTCCGGGGTTGAGTTACTTATCGAGTCGATTTCGACTGATTTGGAGTGTTTTGACGATGACTTTGCAACTAAGGCAAAAGAACGGTTCATCGGATATTTTTAAGGTTTGTATAATACTTATTATGTGAAATATGGTAACCCAACAACTCAATCAACGAGTGCGACTTCTTCATCAACTCAATCAGCAGGTAATCTGATGACTAGTTTGCTAAATCGGTTAAAATATCATTCCAACAAACAGGCAAGGAATTGATCGTTTAACTAGCTCCGAATATGAGAGATATCTCTCAAGCGATTTTATCTCCCATCTTGGGACCGATGAGTTTGCAGGTTTTGATGTGTTGGGTTTTTGGAAGGCAAAAGAATCAATGTTTCCCATTCTACCCTGAATGGCCCAGGATATGCTAAGTGTTCAAGCTACTTCGATAGCTTTCGAATCCGCTTTTTCAACAAGTGGACGGGTGTTATCAATCCGAAGAATAAGACTAACACCGGCTTCTTTGGAGATGTGTATGTGTCTAAAGGATCACTTGGACGCAGAAGATCAAATACAAAACACATCGAGTCTTGAACACTCCCTAGACTTTGAAGAAGATATCTTGGAAGAAGAGGTGCAAGATAATGAAGCTATACCACTTTCCGATGAAGAAATTGCACTAGATGAAGCTGCTAGCGAAGCTATATCCAACGGATCCGATTCCGGAGGAGAAGATGTTGATTTGACTTTGTCCGATTAGCCTTCCGATTAGATGTTGATTTGTATTATGTTTTAAGTTTATGTATTATGTTTGATGTATTTTCCTTTCCGATGTATTTCGTTTCCGATGTATTATGTTTTCTATTAAATAAAAAGTGACATTATTCAGTTTATTGCGTATAAAATGACGAAAAACAATGGAAAAAAACCGACAACAGGTTAACTTGGGAACTGGTTAGACGAGCCAAACCGGTTCGATCGGTTTGTTGACCGAACTGAAACCGAAACTGGTTAACCGGTTTGTGCACCTTTAAGTTGACCTATCACAAAGCACGAATAAAAATACTCGTTGGTGCCTATTTATAGGTCATGTTTATAAAAATACTCGTTGGTGCCTATTTATAGGTCATGTTTTTACTCCACGAAACCGTTATGCATAAACACACAAACATAAAGAAATCATTATATTATTTAACTAAATAAAGAAGAAAAAAAATTTAATCAATAATACATGCTACAAATAAATATTGAATTTTGTAGCATTAAATCGTTGATTAAATAACTTTTCTAAGCACACAGAAGGCTTATAAAGACCTCACCACTATTACTTTCTATCTATGTGGGACAAAGTATTCATATATAATAACAAATCATGTTATACAATAATCTAAAAGACTAAAACATATAATCACTAAAAAAAAGGGATTTCTGAAAATGTTTTAATGTGTATCTAACAATAAAAGAAAGTTTATTACCAGTTTATCTAACAATGAAAGTACATGCTGGAGACGACATATCAAAGTTATAAATCTTCTTGTCGAAATGTTACCGTAAGTTTCTACAAGTATAAACGACTATCACAGTTGTAGTCAGATCATTGGTTGTGGTTGATAGTCTGTCGTGTGAACCAAGTAAATAACTTTTGTGCATACAAATGATATTTTCGAAAATGCTAATATAACTTAAGAAACTGATTAAGAGGAAAAGTAATTAAAGAACTTGCGTATATTATTATACGTGATTGATAACGTATAATATGAACACCAAGTTTACTGGGCTTAGTTCATAATATACTTATATGGGCCCAGGCCCAATACAACAAATAGCGACTGATAAGCCTGACAAGGGCCATGCTCCGGATATTTCAAAGACGCATGTGAGTATCTTCTCAACCGCACCCCGTGCTCCTCCGCGGAAGAATACTCGCATCCGCAAACACGATTATACGTGGACCCTTGCCCGACAAGGGACCCACTCCGGCTACCAACGGTTACAAGCGAAATACTAGGAAACCCTAGTATTAGGCTTACCTATAAATAAGGGTCATTTCACACCCCAAAAAGGTACATTCTGTCTAATCATTAACTCACACATATACTCTGATATTCTCTGACAAACATGTGTACTTACTCTCACGCCAGAGCTTAATCGCGGGGTCCGCCCTACGGTAAGGCTAACGGTTTACTTTTAATTGTGCAGAAAGTCATCACTTCTCTTGCTCTAGTACAAGATCAAGTATTCAAGTCATTTGGAGGCCCGACCTGACAAAGGACTTTGACACTACTAAACCCGACACGAATTTTGTACTAACAGTTAGGATGATTGCTAAAGTTACACAATTATCAATTTTAGTCGTCAAAGATACTAAGGTGTTATAAATATTCTCCTCGTGGGAAATTCAATACTTTTTTTCTTTTTTAGTAGTATATTGTGACTATTGTCTTTTTCCACATATTTTTCCTTTTTAATCATACAATTTATTATTATGACTAATTCTATAGTACAACAACATACACACTTATAAAATATATTTTCATTACATGGAGTCATCAAAATTAGGGGTGAGCAAAAAAAAACCGAAAAAACCGAAACCGAAAAGACCGAACCGCAAAAACCGAACCGAATAATGTCTCCGCTCAACTATCTTACTGTACATCCTACATTGACTATGTGAGTCAAAAAGTAGTACTACTAGCATACATGTAAAGACAACGTTTAGTATGATGTGTTGTATCAAATCAATAGCAGATCCAACTGACAATTTCATCTGTAATTCTCAGAGATAAAGTCTGTTAGTGAGTGCCAATGAACGTAAAGTGTCTGTATCTGTTATGTGCATGCCTGCACTCTTGTGTGTTCTGCATAGATATCCGTTCAGCTTCACTTAGACTAGACAAAGTCCTCAACCATGACACCATACTCTACTGTGCAAACACCGCGTTCTAGTAAACTGCATACCCTCGTGTGCCGCTGCTTTAACACACCGTCTCTGTGGTGTCACTACAATGCTGACTATCTCTAATGCTCGCTACTCCCATTCACGCATGATATTAATAGACCCAGCCTACCCTCATGATACTGTCATACACACAGCAGATCGTGTACCCCCCCATGTCAAACACTCCCATAGATGTCAACGTCATGCACTCGCTGTATACGAACACTAGACTTCAGTGTATAATCGCTAAAGATTAGACTGTCTAGTCTATCCAATTGATGACTAGACACAGAGATCATTCCCCTCCAGCCGGCCCGGGACTATAAATACCCCCTCCATACTTCCATGGAGGGGTAGAAGCTCACTTTTGTAAAAAGTGTGTGTGTGTGTTTTCTCTCAAACACACACACAACTTCCCATCTCATATCCTTTCTCTCTAATAAACATGGCTCAATTTCTCTTTCACTTTACCATGCCTCCGGATCATGTGTTATAAGGTGAATCTAATGTTAACAATAACCATCTCTAGATTTTTTATGACAACCAGAATGAATTTTTCAAAGATTACATTTAAGACAATTTTATTATTATTTAAAATGATTTTTTTTACTTAAAGTGACTTTCTTAATTTAAATTGATTTTTATAAAAACATTATTTAATTTGGTCTTTCGAGTAAAGTCGATAATTGGTATAAGAATTTCCGTCTTTCGTATTGATATTTTTTTATGTGTTCATTTGTCGTGGTACGTCTGTTGATTTTCTTTCGTTGCGTTTTCACTCGGTGCATATACGTATCCTTTCTTTCAAAGGATTCTTATGTCATTTGATCCACGTCTACTTGCATATGTGGAATCTCCTATATGCATTCTAGCCTTTGACTCGATATTCGTTTGTTATCCTATTCGATTGTTCGTAACCCTTGGAGTTCGTTGATACCGTTGAGTCGTGGAAGCTTTGATGTGCTTGTGGGAATGGACCGGTTGTCCAAGAGGAAGTTTGGGATAGTATGTCATGGGAAGGTGGTTAGGATACCGTTGGAAGGTGATGAGATACTTCGGGTTCATGGTGAACGTACTCAAGGAGTCGTGAAAACCTTAATGAACACTAAGGTAGGTGAATCGAAATTGAGTGGTATTTCCGTCGTACGAGACTTTATTGACGTGTTTCCGGAAGACTTGTCAATGACCACCGCAATGACAAGTTGAGTTCCGCGTAGACTTAGTTCCTGGAGCGACGCCAGTCGCGAAGTCTCCATATCGTCTAGCACCTTTGGAAATGCAAGAATTGTCTGAACAACTTCAAGAGTTGCAAGACGAAGGTTTCATACGACCTAGTCATTTTCCGTGAGGAGCACCAGTGTTGTTTGTTAAGAAGAGGAGCATGGAGTTCATTTGAAGTTAGAGTTGGAATTACTGAGGAAGGAGAAGTTGTATGCTAAGGTTACTAGTGTGAGGCAGTGAAGAATTGGGAAGTACCTACGACACCATCCGAGATATGATTATTCTTAGGATTGGCAGGTTACTTACCTACGTTTCATCGCAAACTTTTCTAAGATTGTTAAACCCCTTACTTCCCTAACTTAGAGGAATCAGAAGTATGAGTAGGGCGCAGAACGAGAAGAGGCTTTCTAGACTTTGAGGAATGATTTGTGTGACGCTTCGATTAATCGAATGTAGTGGTTGATGCGTTGAGAAGAAATGGAGAGTGAAACTAAGACGAGTAAGAGCAATGTCCATGACTATCCAGTCAAGTGTTAAGGACAAGATATTGGCTACTTCAAGCGAGACGTCCAAGGTAGAGAACACGCCAGCAGAAATGCTGCGTGACCTGGACCAACAAATGGAAAAGAGGGCAGATGATGGTTAGTACTTTATGGATTAAATTGTATAGTGAGTATGAGTATGAAATTCGCTACCATCCAGGTAAGGCAAATGTGGTGACTGATGCGTTAAGTAGGAAGGAACGAGTGAAACCTAGACGTGTTCGAGCGATGGCTATGATCATTCAGTATGGAGTAAGAGGAATGATATTGGCAGCCCAAAGTGAGGCGTTCAAGCAAGAGAACGTACGCGCAGAAAGGCTTCATGGGTTAGATTGACATATGGAAAAGAAGGAGGACGAGAGTTTGTACTTTATGGATCGTATATGAGTTCTGTTAGTAGGGAATGATAAGGACGGTAGTAATGGATGAGGCTCATGCATCAAGGTACTTGGTACATCCGGGAGCGAATACGATGTACTATAACCTTGGAGACATGTATTGGTAGCCACGTGTAAAAAATATATAGTTACATATGTTAGCAATTGTTGGATTTGTTTAAGAGGTGAAAGCTGCAATGTCAAAGACTTTCGGCTTGCTACAACAGCCTGAGATACTTGAGTGAAAATGAGATAGAATCACCATGAATTTTATTACTAAATTTCCAAGGTCAAAGTAGTAAGTATGATGTGATTTGGATGATGGTCGAGTGACTGACCAAGTTAACTCATTTTCTTGCTATACAAGAAAATTTCAAGATGTGAAGTTGGCAAGGATTTATATTGATGAGATAATAGCAAGGAATGAAATTTTAGTCACGATAAACTCAGATTGAGATAGATGATTTACCTCGTGGTTTTGGCAGATGCTGCAGAAAGTGTTAGAGACACGATTGGATTTGAGTACTGCTTAGCATCCTCAAGCGGATGGATAAAGTGAACGTTTAATTTAGACTTTGGGAAGATATAATGAGGGCATGTGTTATTGATTTTGGTTGTAGTTATTATTCGAGCATTTGGTGTGCTCCGTTTGAAGCTTTGTATGGAATAAAATGTAGGTCGCCTGTTTCATAGGCAGAGATTAGAGAGAGTAGTTGAATAGGCCTGAGTTAGTACTAGATATGACATATAAGGTAGTATTGATAAAAGAAAAGCTTAAAGTGGCAAGAGACCGTCAAAAGAGTTATGCTGATAATAGACGCAAACCGTTAGAGTTTGAGGTAGGAGACCAGGTTATGCTAAAAGTGTCACCTTGGAAAGGTGTAATTTGCTTTGGGAAAAAGGTTAAGTTAGCATCGAGGTATATAGGGCCATTTGAGATTCTTGAAAGAGTCGGTCATGTAGCTTATCCGTTGAGATTGCCTGAGGAATTGAGTGGAGTACATGACATTCACGTGTCGAACCTGAAGAAGTGTTAGGCGGATGCTAGTCTGCATGTGTCATTGGATGAGATCAAGGTTGACAAAACTCATCATTTTGTTGAGGAACCTATTGAGAATTGTGACTATGAAGTTAAGAGGTTAAAATGTAGTAGAATGGTGGTAGTTAAAGTCCATTTGGGCTCGAAGCGAGGTCTTTAGGACTTCAGATAAACTGAGTATCCACACTTGTTTATTGAGCAAGGGATCATTGGGAGTTTTTAGTTAAATTTGGGCATGTAAGGTTTCTTGTAGACCTTAGTATGCCCTTAGATGTGTTTGTGTGATTTTGGTTAAAGTTATTTTATGAATCAACTCAAAGTCGAGCCGATTTTTCAAAAATGTTGAGTTTTGTAACAATTTATAATTTGGTTTTAAGACAGTTCTTGTTTGATGAGTTGCGAGGCCGGGTTATAAATGACGTTGTTACACAACTTAAGGTTTTTGACGAGTTTCCTCGATGACGGGCGAGGTTCAGGTAGTTGGATGTTTCTTTTCGTTTGGAGCGGTTATGCTGCTATGCGTACCCTTTTGTGGGCAGGCAAAGTGGTTAGCAGTAAGATATCTTGTGAAAGTTAGTTGGAATTCAAAGTGTAACTTTGAGTTAACATGGGTATGGGAGGACTACTTGAAAGATAAGTATCCTCGATTAATTGTTTGGTAATGATAGAGTTGAACCTTTTGGTTAAATCTCGGGACGAGATTTCCTAAAGGAGGGGATACTGTGACAACCATGACTTGAGCAGGTTAGTCAAACCGTTAGTGTTGACTTATGTATCTGTTTCAATGTATGGGTTATGTGTTATTTGTGCTAATATGTGTTTATATGTGTTTATGTGGGATATGTGAGATTGGATAATCAATCCATTGAGCGTGATCGTCTCAATGGGATTGGATTTGTGTTGGATTTTGTGGAGTTCATTTCGTTCACTTTTGGTGACAAGGAAATGATTTCGGTGATTGAAGCGGTTTCGCGTTAATTGTGTAAGTAATTATACGTATACGTATTTATGTGTTAGTAATGTTAGGTATGAATAGGTGTTAGTAGTTAGAATAAGAATGAAATGTGAATTTCTATTTTTGGAAAGTTAGGTTAAAATAAAAATGAAAAGTTATTTATTTTAAAAGTCTAGTAAATTGCGTTTACGCAAAAAGGTATACTCAAATAAGCTTAGGTTTTTATAAAAACTTAAGGTAATGCAAATAATTAAGTAATTAATAAATAAAATATATATATATATATATATATATATATATATATATATATATATATATATATATATATATAAAGGGGAAATCGGCCAAAAAGAAAGGAAGGAAAAAAAAGAAAACAAATCTTACTCTAATTAAAATTGGTAAAAGATATCTATCCTAAACCTTTTTGTAAACCTTATAAATACCAAAAACCCTTCTCCCCCTTGTTTTTAATTGTCCCAGCCGAATTTTATCAAAGGAGGAAGAAGAAAAATATTTTTTTCAAGTTTGGTGATTTTTGTGTTCAAGATTCGAAGATTTAAGGTATAAATTATAATCCTTTGAGTTAATTATCATTAAAACATGTAATAATTATTATGATGGATAATTAGGGTTTCATAACATCTGTAATTAATGATATAATAAACATGTTATAATGATTAGGGTTTAATTAAGATCATATGGGTGTATTCGTTAGGGTTTAGATCGCGTTAAAACATGATTTAGATTAGGGCAGAATTTAGGGCTGTGTTGTTCGGCTGTTATCTCAATGATGGTAATAGCTTTTGTCAAGTTTCTGGTGCCTATGATGTAGCTCAGAGAGTCTAGTTTCCAGAACATCCAGCCTCGAAGGTTTTTGAGGTCGGGAAGTCATTCAAACGTTGGTTGCAGTTATCGTTACCAAGCAGTGAATACGGATCAGAATTAGGTCAGTTAGAGGTATAAAACCCCCCACTTTATAAAAATTCGATTTTGCTTAGTTCCTTCTCTCAGGAGTTTATTTCTGTGTCTATTTTAAATCCCCCAGAGAAGTGAAGAGCTTCTGATTTGGAGTCTAAGTATGGTTTTTAGGTCCAAACTTTTTAGTGTGCAATCAGATCCGAATTTGGACTGTTTTGAAGTTTGATTTTCTTAGGGTTACTGTCCCATGTAAATGGCTCTTGTGGAATCTGAGTAGTAATATAATCATAAATGAACATAGGTGATTTTGGTATGAAATTATGGAGGTCAGTAAGTAGAGTTTTGAGTTACGTTAAGTCACGTTAAAATGCTGCCAGTTTTGAACCAAAATTATGACTAACTAGTGAAAACTTGTTAACGAAGAGGTTAAAGTGGGTATGGTTGTGGGGGTGACCCTGGGGTTAAAGAACACCTTAGACATCCATCATATGTTTGTTAATTGCATTAGCTTTTGGCTTTAGTAGCGTGTAAACACGATTTATTTTTGTTGTTTAGATTTGTGCTAGTTGTTTGTGAAGCTTTTTGTTGGAATCTTTTGGAAAGCTAAGCAAAGGTGAGTTTCATAGCCCCTTTTTCTCATGTTATTTTGGGGTGAGAATGATGCTTGTCTTGTTGTCGTGTTAAAATATTTTTAAGCTTGCTGTGGTTATGTGTATTGGATCGTGGGCACGTTCCATCCCGTTGTGTTGCGATATGATATGTTTGTTTGTGGTTCCAATATGCAAAACGAGGTGTGACGGTGGTAAGACTGCGTGAGCTAATATGAGGCCATGTAGCGCACATATGTAGTTGATATGATTGTGGATCGTGGGCACGTTCCGTCCCGTTGTTGTTAATTGTTGTCATGAATTGTTTTGGTAATTGCAGCAGCTAATTGAAAGTTTATTTTGGATATTATTGTATGTCGTAAACCTATGATTCTCGCTCAACTTTATGTTGACGTTTTAAGCATCATTTTCAGGTGAGCTTAATGGTTGCTAATGCTTAGAGCGGAAGTGGCTAGAAGAGATCCGTGGATGCTTTGGGTTTATTTATGTTTTCTGTTTGAATAAATGTGTTAGACATGTTATTGTTTGGTTTATGGTTTTGTATGTCTATTTATTGAACGAGACATATTTCTCGTTAATAAAGACACCATGTAGGTTTTGGGTATTCTTATGACACTTTGTGTCTTTGCTTTACTTTAGTTTTTATTTTAGTATTCTCTATATAGACACCATGTGTTGTGATGATATCCATTCTTGTTACGCCTCGCGTTTCCGACTTGGCGGGGTGTGACACCAACTTAGGGTGATGAAGAGTACGTTGTTTCGATTTTTGATTTTTGCTCATGATGAGTTTGTGTTTGTGATTTTGGTTATTGCTCATGACGAGTTGATCTTTTCGTTTCAAGTTTCTCATTTATGAAGAGCAACGTAACGAATATTATCAAAATTTTCCTATCGTGTAAATTACCGTGTTAGATGAGAGTAGACGTTATCGAATATTCCGTCGAGTAATTTTGTCTTCATTAGACAAGAGTTATTGTAGATAGGTTTGAAATCCGTCGAGGAAATCTCCACGTGATTGTTGACTTTCCATCTGGAATAGTCAAAGTAGAGTTGAGTGGTATAGTTGAAGAGTGCGAATGAGTAAGACCGGTTGACGACGAAGAGAACGTCTCACCGCGAGTATACAAAGGACGAGAAGTAAGATTGAGCTCCGAGGATGGCGCTCTCTTTAAGGTGGGTGGAATGTAACAACCTGAGTTTTTTGACGTGTAAGACGAGCGTAAGAGTAAACGTCATAATTATTAATTATGAACCCGTATGATTTATCGTCGACATTTAAAATATTATTTGCCGTTAATTATTAATTTCGTGTAATTTTTGCAAATGATTTTAATAATTATTATTTTTGTCATTTCGCGAGTCAACATCTGACCGTGCGGCCGTTTAATGTTTTGGGCATCATAAATATTATGACGCGCCCCGACTTATTTTATTTTTGTGGAATTTATATTTTGTTGGACTTCGTCATTATTATTCCTTGTCTTGGGCCGAACTCCGGTTTTAAAGTGTACATATTTTTAAAAATGTTTTAAACTAAGTTACATGTGTCGGAAATAAAAGTAGCCTCAGGAGTGTAATCCCGAGCCTCGGTTATTAGTTTAACTTGAGTAAAAGTATTGTGTGTCAAAAATCAATTATAGAAAAGAGGGGAGGATTATTTTGCAAAGAGCTCAAAATGGAAAAGTATATAAACCTAATTCTTTCCATTTTCTTTCATAAATCTCCAACAAAAACACACACATTTCCTCTCTTTTTCTAGCCGGCCACACTACCACCATAAACCGCCACATTTTGGCCGAAAAACCCACATGCAATAGAATCAAATTACATCATTTTATTCCTTGTTTAATTCCCTACGTTTCCATGTAACCAAAACATACATGCAACAAGTTTTAAAGAAAAATTATTTCCGGGTTGATTCATAAGATTTCGAGTTAAAGAGTGTTTCAAATGAGTTAGATTAGTGTTATGGAAGCATTGGTTTGGTTGGAAATGGATTTGGGGTTCTGGTTTATGTTTGTGCCGCGAGTTTGAGACCACAAGGAGGCCGAAACCAACACTTTTAGTGTTGTTGTAAGTATTCTTTCGTGTTTGTTTTGATTGTTTCATGATTTGATTTTGGTTTCGTGTATTGCATGTGATGAAATCCGATGGATCTTGCGTTAGTATAAGTTGGGAACATGTTATAGGCTATATTAGACATGTTGTGAATGAATTGTGGTGTTAAAAATAGTTTTTGATGTGTTTTGGTAACTAGTAAATTCGGACAGCAGCTTCGGCACGCGTTTTGAGGTCCGAGATTTTATAAAAACTGATTTTTGATTTATTAATATGAAAGAGCTTGTTTTTATGTAAATTTCGATAGGTGGAACGTCTCGTAACTCTTAATAACGAAGAAGTTACGGCGAAAACAAGTTTTGAAAACTTATAAATACTCAAACAGCACTTAGCTAGATTTTGAAGTTGACCAGATTAAAAAACGTCCGTTTTGAGTACTTTCGAGACTGTTTCAGCCTTCCGGCGAAACACGAAAGTTGTTCGGAACGACGTTTTACATAAAATAACTTTAGAGTCGAAACTGTGAAAATGTGATATAACGGGTCAAAACTGAAAGTCAAACTTCTAGATTTTTATTAAAAAGTCAAATTTTTAACAGATTCTGGTAAGGGCATTTTGGTCGTTTTCTGTTGAGTTTCAGGTCTCGGCTATAACTAAAAAGTTGTCCGAAACGTCGTTTTACATAAATCCTCTTTTATGTCCGAGTTGTGAAAATGTGATCTAGTGGGTCATTACTAGTCAGGTTATGAAAAATGACTTGTATACACTTAGAATATTTAACATGTTGAAAGTCAACGTAAAAGTCAAACATAAGTTCGACTTAGTGTTTAAATGTCGTAAGGATAAAACTAAATAGTAAAACGATAATGATTAGTTATTTTGTGAATAATAAATATTTTATGACCAAGTGTCGGGTCTAAAAGTGGAAAGTTCTATAAACGGTAGCTTTTATTAAAACGGAATAATACTTAGTTAAGAGTGATTAGTGATTATTTAAGGATTTCTAAAGAATAGTAACTTTCCAAGGATAGGTAGTTACCGAAAATACAAATGTGTTAATGGGTTAAAATGGGCGAGTATTTAAAATTTACTAAGATTAAGGTTTAGGTTGCGCAATTAGATTTCTCATCACATGTATGTTTATATATATTTTTATAAACGACTATATCGTTTCGACGTACGAGTCTTTCGATAGTATTGGATTATTTTAGTAATCAAACGACATATAATATAGGTCGTGGTTGGATATTTTTCTTTTGGACGAGACGTTGAAGGTTTTCTTTGCTAGGATCGTATTCGTCGATCAAGTGAGTTCATAGCCTCACTTTTAATTGTTTTTAAATATTTTAAACTCCGCGAGGGGGATACAATGATGTGTTTGTGATGAATGGTTTGTTGAGATAAATGAATTGTTGGTGTGTGTGATTTTAGTCATGAGTATATGCCTTTGTTGTGTGACCGTTAATTATGTGTGAGATAAACGTTAATGCATTGAATAGATCTATTGAGTTTGACAACCCTGTCCGGGGTACGAAATCTTAAATGATCGCCTAGTCAAACGGACATTTTGTATGTAGTTGAGGGATAGTGGCATACTCCCCCAAAACATTTATCTGTAGATGATAACTGTGTTAAGTATCGGTACACGGGCTCATGTGAGAAAGTCACTGAGTGAACAGTCACCCAGTGAGTCACCTTCAAGATGCTCAGCCTGAGTCTACAAGAAAGACTCTATCATTCAGTGAGGCGGTACTCAATGAATGAAGCCTGAGCCAAAGAAGAAGGTGATGGACTCAGTGAGTTGTGGTAATAGACTCATCGAGACCCATACGATCTCCAACAACTTGTCCCTGGAAGAACAAGAGACTGATGTTTAGGCGGGATAGTTTGAAACAGATAAGTCCAAGCTCTTATCTAGCCTAAAGTCAAACTATCCTGAACAGGGTATGAAGACAAGCTCAGTGTCAGCACTGAGCTTGTGAAAGTCACTTTGTCCCATACTTAGAATAGCAAATGTAATAGAGACAAGGTAATACGTTGTGTACTAGCCTATCATCTTAAGAATAAGTGCTCAACACCCATGTGGGTGATACCCTACCTAGGTAGTATAAATAGAACTCTTGTAACGGGAGAAAGTAAGTTTGTGCATTAAAAAGTCGTATCTTTCACAAACACACTTACTCCCTCTAATATACTAATTCCCTGAGATAGCTCAATTGGTTAGCATAGTAGTTAATCTTGCATAACACTTTAAGTTATGCAAGGTTATTAGTGAAGAGATCACACACACACACACACACACACACACACACACACACACACACACACACATTGTCATTCAATCCCCATTGTAGTTCCGCATACAATGGGGTATAATTGTTAATAAAGAGAGTTAAAGGTTGAAAAGTTATTTTGTATCTTTGTTATAATTTGTAGTTTATTAACACAAAATCTTTTCTTGTCTTGCATTTACTTAAGCCATGAGTTAGTTAAAGAATAACTTTCTAGTTATTGTTTACTAATTACAAGGGAACAACAAGTGGTATCAGAGCAGAAGGTTTATAAAACTTTTCTACTTCTGCTTTAGTTTTTAAAACCTAGATCTTATGGCTGCAGTAAATGTTGTACCCGAACTAGTTGATAAAAAGGGAGGTAGCTATGCTGCTAGTGCTCCCAAGCTAGAACCGGGAAAATTTAATAAGTGGAAAAAGTGCATGCTTTGAAACTTAGACGGAATGGAACCCTACTACCTTACATGTATTAAGGATGGTCCATTTAAGCCAAAAACGGCTACCGGTGATGACAAGCCCGAGTCCTAATGGACTCCTGATGAGAGGAGGGTTGCCATCCAGGACCAGCGCCTCAAAAGCATCATTATGTCATGCCTACCAGATGACGTATTGGAGTCTGTCATTAGCTATCAAACAGCTAAGGAGACTTGGACTGACCTAGTCCACAGCTTTGAGGGACCCTCAAATACCAAGGAAAACAGGATTATGGACCTGAAACTTGAGTATCAAACTTTCAGAGCCAAGCCTTCTGAAAGTATCTCTCAGACCTATACCTGTATAAGACCCTGCTCAATGAGCTTGCCAACAATGACATCAACCTATCTCAGCATGAAATCAATGTTGGTTTTGTGAACAGTCTCCCTGAGAAGTGGCTCACATTCTCTCAGGGACTGAGAAATGCCAATCTCACTCAGACCCTCAATCTTGCCAATATCGATGGTAGAATTGTCTATGAGGACAACCTCATTGAGAGAAGGTATTCTGACTCCAAAAAGACCCTGGCCAGTAAGCCATCTAGTTCAAGTGTCAATGCTACTACATTTTTCTCAAATCATGTCATACAAGATTTTCAAGAAAATTCGGATGATGAAATAGATGAAAGATCCAGTGAAGAGTATTTAAAAGATTTCGAAAATGAGTATCATGAAAGAGCCCTTTTGGCAAACTCTAAACGCTTTATCAAAAGAAGAAATAGTTTTTCGAACCAAAAGGCTAATGAAAACACTGAGTGTTTTAAATGTGGTAAAAAGATCATTTTGCTAAAGATTGTTTCTCAAAAACATCTGAACCTTCCTACAAATATTCCATGTCTAGCCAATCCTCAATGTCCAAAGGTTTTCAACCTAGGTTTGTTCCTAAACTCATGCAGTCTTCTCAATACCAAATAGTCCAACTAAACCCAAAGTTCAAAAGGACTACAAGACTGAGTATAAGAAAATGAAGACTAAACTTACCCTATTGGAAGCAAACTCTACTCCTCCTCAGACCTCAAAAGCTCACAGTCTAAGAATAAAGGTCTCGTTGCTGAAACCTTTTATTATGATGATGAAGAAGTGTCTGATGACGATGAAGTCACTGAGGTTAAGGTTCTAATAGCTCTTGCTGATGATGAGCTCTCGGTTGGAAAAAATCACGCTCGCAATGGCGAATGGATTGACATCCCCATAAAAAAGGTAAACACTCTTCTTTCTATGAATGAAGCATCTGATTGGCAAAATTACCTTAAGTACATTATCATTGATCTAAAGTTTGTTGAAGATCAAAGGCTTAACTTGTTATCTAAATATAATCAACTTACTTTTGAATTAAATAAGTATAGAGATGAACTAATCGCTTTAAAACAAGCTAAGCTTGATGCTGTCACTTTTCAAATTCAAAACACGGAACTTACCAAGTTAAATCATG
>BQNB010039208.1:0-48221 GCA_026074375.1 Tanacetum coccineum | reverse complement strand
ATTACATGCAATACGTCAATCCTTTCCATTATCACTAAACGTGAATAAATGGAATACTCATAATCCAACACAAACATACTTAAAATGAGATGTCCAACACCTCAAAATGATATCATGCACATACTTAACACACTTAGCACACTTAAAATCACATAGCACACACTTAAACACATAAAATGAACTCTTAGCCACATCTAATGGTATAAACTGACATGCTCAAATCTTGGTTGTCACATAATAGTTAGTTAGTACTGCCAGTACATTGTTAGTACTGCCAGTTATAGTTAGTACTGTTAGTTGTATATTTAGTACTGTTAGTCATATATAGTTAGTACTGCTTAAGCGATATGCATGAGTTATATTAGGAATAGATATGCATGATCACTTAACGCGTTTTGTAAGCCCATTAGGGTTTCCTTGGTATATAAAAGGAACCCTTACGGCATAGTTAGATATATGAATCCAAAGATAGAAAAGTCATAGTTATTTAGGCAAAACATATAGTTGTTTTGTGAATCATTCAATATATTAAAAGTTTTGTGAAAGTTCTTGTGTTACTGTTACATTGTTTCTTCTGGTGTATAAAGATTAGTTTCTGCATAATCTTTATATATTACTCAGGGTTTCTATCATAGTTGTTTTAGATCTATCTAAGACAACTTAAGCTTTAACAAGCTAATCTAAGATCTGTCAAAAGGAGATCAACGCTATTCTTAAATCGGCCTTCAGTCTTGGATCATTGCAAAGCTGTCATAAATCTTTATACTACATTAAACAAATATGGTGCCAATAGAGTATAAAGCTTGACATTATGGAAACCAATTCTTAATATATGCAATAGATATTATTTGACAGTTAGATTTGGTTTAAACTAACCTTAATGCCCTCAGCTGCCACCCATGCTTTAAACACATCCTCATCTAATGAGATAACCGCGGCCAATGAAGACTTTAGATTATCTCCTACCAACAAAGAACAAGTAAGTAAACTGAGATGTGGTGATTTCAACCTATATGTTTATGAATGGATTAATTTTAGGAACATTTTATCTCTAAGGGATCAAAAGGGTCAGATAAAAAAGTAGCTACTAAAGGGAAAGTGTCAAATGGGTCTGACGCTTTCCAAAATGTAAATTTGACGCATACTGCCTCCTAAAAGCCTTTTCTAAAATACTTGACTATGTTAATACTATAGTTTGGTGTTGTTCCCTGTAGGAATATATGAGAAATTTACGAGTGCCTTTTCAAAGGCTGTTTAGGACCTTAAAGTTGGCAACGGTTTTAGTGAAGGTGTGGTCCAGGTATAAACTGTTTACACATTCATTGTTATTAAACAAGTTAGGTGTTCAATATATGTAATACGTGTAAGTTTAGATCTACTATCTGTGAAGGTTTTTAGATTGTGCTATCATTATCACGAGTCTAAATTCTAATATAATGATATAAACAATAAGCACTTAAACTAAAGCAATTAGAGGGTGTAAGAAATCTAATTGTTGAGAATATGGAATTACTTTATAAGTTGAAATGGTCACTTTTAGGCGCACATACAAAAGGCTCTTTTTATCGACCATTTTTTCCGCCATTTTTCTTTTCTTAAAGTGAGAGAGGAAGCATTTTTCTCATGTTTATTGGTCTTCAAAATTCTTTTATAGGGACCACTTATCAATGAGGCTGCTGCAGAGAAGGTTAGTGTCTGAATGTATTCTTTGAATTTTTATAGATTTAATCCAACTAATGCTCTTTTCTCATCCATCTTCATCAATCGTATTCCTCCTGATTAATTAAGTAACATTTACTAAGCTCTTGATCAAACGGCGACATATGAACTACATATATAGGTTTTTATTCTTATATTCTTAGTCCCTCTAAAATTCCATAAGTATAAAAATGTATGCATTTGCATCTTCTTGATTTACATGCTCATAATAATCACATTAGTCTATATATATAAGTTTAAGTGGTTACTTTACCTCTCTTAGTCATGCTTCAGTTGTCCATAATAAATATAGGAGAAGGGGATTAATCTCCAAGTTGTACAAATTATCTGTGATTATCTTCCTTACATGTCAATTGTTGGGAATTAAAAGTCTTCATACTTAGTACTGTCAAGCCAATAGTTAGTACTGCTCAAGTTACAACTGCTAATACTAACCAGTTAGTACTGCTAGAGTAAGTTAGTACGGTCAGTACTAATTTAAGACTGCTGAAGGACTTAAGACTGCTGCATGAAGATTAAGACTGCTAAAGTGATAAAGACGTATTAAGTGATATGTATCAGTTTATATCTTATTAAGTTAGAAGATTTATAGTTATCTATTAGAATTATAGAAGATATGTAGTTATTTTGTAAAGGACTCCTTGGTGTATAAAAGGAGATCCTAGGTTATGGTTATATACACACATATACTTTTTGATATATAGCTTCAAGGTTGTAAACCCTAGTACTATACAGAGTACTCGTATTATTGATAATAATAATATTGGATCTTTTTAGTAATATCATTGTTTATACATTGTTCATACAGTTTACTGTTTCATTAATATTCTTCTAAGTATTAAAGAGTAGATTTCGCATACTCTTTAGTATTCACCATGGTTGTTTTTTATTTATCCAAAGTAACTTAACATTTACAAGCTAAAGAAGCGATCTTAAGTTGGGATCAACAAGTGGTATCAGAGCCTGTGTTCTAAAACTTTGATCTAGAAGAAACTAACAAGAAGAACCCTCTACTCACAAGGAAGAGATGGATCTAGAAACTGCACAAACCACTACTACTGCAAAGTTGCCCATTCTCAAACAGGGTGAATATGATATGTGGAGGCTAAGGATTGAGCAATACTTTCAAGTACAAGACTATGCTCTATGAGATGTCATAGAGAATGGAAACTCATTCAAACCAGCAGCTCAAACAACAACAAATGTTGATGGTAACTCAACTACACTAATACCAGGTCTTATAACTACTGAAGAAAAGGTTCAAAAGAAGAATGATATGAAGGCAAGAAGTATGTTACTGATGGCACTTCCTAATGAACATCTAATGACATTTAATCAGTACAAGGATGCTAAGACTTTGTTTGCTGCTATACAAACAAGATTTGGTGGTAATGAAGCCACAAAGAAGACTCAAAAGACTCTTCTGAAGCAAATGTATAAGAACTTTAGTGCTCCAAGCACATAGTCTCTTGACTCTATTTTTAACAGGCTTCAGAAGATTGTAAGTCAGCTGGCTATCTTGGGTGAAAATATTTCACAAGAAGTCTCAATTTGAAATTTTTAAGATGTTTGCCTTCTGAGTGGAATACTCATATTATGGTCTGGAGGAATAAACCTGATCTAGACACAATGAGCTTTGATGATCTCTACAACAATTTCAAGATTGTTGAACAAGAGGTTAAAGGAACTGCAAGCTCAAGCTCAAGCTCAAGTTCTCAGAACATGGCTTTTGTGTCATCTCCTAGCAGTACTAATGAAGTTAATACTGCTTATGAAGTTAGTACTGCTAACACTCAAGTTAGTCCTGCTAGCACTCAAGTTAGCACTGCTAGTACTCAAGTTAGTACTGCTAACTTAAGTGATGCCACTGTTTATGCATTTTTGGCCAATCAACCAAACGGGTCTCAACTTGTACATAAGGACCTTGAAAATATCCATGAAGATAACTTAGAAGAGATGGATTTGAAGTGGCAGTTAGCATTGCTAAGTATGAGGACAAGAAGGTTTTTCTAGAAAACTGGTAGAAATATCACTATCAATGGGAGTGACACAGCTGGATATGACAAGTCCAAGGTGGAGTGTTTCAACTGCCACAAGATGGGACACTTTACAAGGGAGTGTAGAGGACCTAGGAACCAAGATAGCAGGAACAAGAATCAAGGGGGGGAAAAAAACCAAAAGGGCTCTAGAAGGACTATAAATGTAGAAGAAACTTCTTCTAAAGCCATGGTGGCTATTGATGGAGCTGGTTTTGACTGGAGCTATATGGTAGATGATGAAGTCCCTAGAAACATGGATCTTATGGCTTTTTCAGAGTCTGAGGTATATAATGACAAAACTTGTTCAAAAACCTGTCTAAAAAGCTTTGAAACTCTTAAACTCACTTGGTTGATTTAGAATCGAGTTTAACAAAATATGAGTTCATTTTGCTACTTATAAAAAGAGGGTAGCATGTTGTGAAGAGCAACTTGCCTTTTACAAAAAGAATGAGATTATTTTTTGTGAGCAACTTGTTGTTCTAAAAAGAGATATCTCATATAAAGACTCAAAAATTAGTATGCTTAAAAGTCAGTTAGAAAAGCTTAAGCAAGAAAAAGAAAGCAATCAACTTAAAATTAAAAATTTTGATAATGTTCTAAGAGTCTAGACAAATTAATAAGGAGTCAGATAACTGATAAAAGTAGAAAGGGTATAAGGTTTGTAAGCTATAATGTTGTTCTACCTCCCCATATAGGGTTATTTTTACCCCCAAAGCCTGATTTGTCTAACTCTGGTCTAGAGGAGTTCCAACAGCTTGAGTTTGAAGGCTATGGACCTAAGACTAGTAAGAGTGTCAATGAAGATATTTATAATAAGGTTAGGGAATCTCCTGATGCCTTATTGGTTGAGGAGTTGGTGTTAGATGATAAGTTAGAGAAGAAAACTATTTTTCTTACTGTTGCTATGATAGAATTTGTTAGACCTAAACAACAAGAAAAACCAGTTATGAAACCATTTAAGTATGCTAAAATGTACAGGTCACAAAGTCCTAGGGGAAATCAAAGAAATTGGAATAATCAGAAGTCCCAATAGCTAGGAAGTGACTTTATGATGTACAATAAATCTTGTTTTATCTATGGAAGTTTTAACCATGTGCAAGCTGACTGCAATTACAATCAAAGGGAAAGGGTGGTATCTGAGAATAATTATACAAGGGTGAATTACAATTATTCTGCTAAAAAGGCTCACCCTAGTGCTCACAAGAACATAGTTCCAAGAGCAGTTTTAATGAAAACTAGCCTAAAACCACTTAGTACTGCAAGACATGTTAATACTGCTCATCCCAAAACTATAATTTATAGTGCTAGATCAATGTTACATTTTTCTAAATCAGCACAATCAACTGTAAAGAGGCCCTATCAAATAAGAACAGCATCAATTAATAAAAAAATTAGCCAAAAAGTTAATACTGCTAAGGGAAAATTTTATACTGCTAGGCCAAAAGCAGTTAATACTGCTAGGCTAAATTCGGCAGTAGTTAAATGCTTTTAAGGCCTCAGCATGTTGGGTTTGGAGACCTACCAAACTTTAAATAGTGCAGGTCAATTACTTTGAAGAAGACATAATTATAGTTGATGCACGAGGCAGATCTAAGTCTGTGATGGCTTTAGTCCCCAAAGAAAACTAAGTTCCTTATTTGTATGTGTAGGTGTCATCTCAAAAAGAGATCAAATGCTATGTTGACAGTGGATGCTCAAGGCACATGACAAGGAACATGTCCTATCTCTCAGACTTTAAGGAATTTGATGGAGGATATGTTACCTTTTGGGGAGTAGCCAAAGGAGGGAAAATTACTGGTAAAGGAACTCTTAAAACTAGTAAGCTTGATTTTGAGGATGTGTAATTTGTCAAGGAGTTACAGTTTAACCTTTTTAGTGTTTCATAGATGTGTGACAAAAGGAACAATGTTCTTTTTACTGATACTCGATGTTTTGTTTTGTCTCCTGACTTTAAGTTAGCTGATGAGAGTTAGGTTTTACTTAAAGTTCCTAGAAAGAACAATATGTATAGTATTGATATGAAGAATATTATTCCTAAAGAGTGTTTAACATGTCTTGTTACAAAGGCTACACTTGATGAATCAATGCTATGGCATAAGAGGCTAGGTCATGTAAATTTTAAAACTATTAATAATCTTGTCAAGGAAAATCTTGTGAGAGGTTTACCTTCAAAACGTTTTGAAAATAACCAAACTTGTATTGCTTGCCTTAAGGGGAAGCAACACAAAGCCTCTTGTAAGTCCAAGATTCGGAACTTTATTACTCAGCCTTTATTCATGTTGCATATGGACTTGTTTGGTCTAACTTTTGTGAGCAGCTTAATGAATAAGAAATATTGTCTAGTTGTCACTGATGATTATAGCAGATTTACTTGGGTTTTCTTTTTAGCAACTAAGGATGAGACTAGTGGCATTCTTAAGAGCTTTATAACTGAGATAGAAAATCTAGTTGATAAGAAAGTAAAGATAATCAGATGTGACAATGGAACAGAGTTCAAAAATAGAGTCATGAGTGAGTTTTGTGAAAAGAAAGGCATTAAGAAGGAATTTAGTATAGCTAGAACTCCTCAGCAAAATGGTGTTGCTGAGAGGAGAAATAGGACACTAATTGAGGCTGCTAGAACCATGTTAGCTGACTCTAAGTTACCTACTACATTTTAGGCTGAAGCAGTTAATACTGCTTGCTATGTGCAGAATAGGGTATTAGTAGTTAAGCCTCATAACAAGACCCCTTATGAACTGTTTAGAGGTAGAACACCTGCTCTAAGCTTCATGAGACCATTTGGGTGTCATGTTACCATTCTTAATACCTTAGATTATTTAGGCAAGTTTGATGGAAAGTCAGATGAAGGATTCTTTGTTGGATACTCAATGAATAGTAAGGCTTTTAGGGTATACAACATTAGAACTAGGAAAGTAGAAGAAAACTTGCATATTAGGTTCTTGGAGGATAAGCCTATTATTGCAGGTGATGGACCAAAGTGGCTGTTTGATATTGATGTTCTAACAAAATCAATGAATTATGTGCCAGTTGTTGCAGGTACAAACTCTAATGATTTTGTAGGTACAGAAGAAAGTATTGGTGCAAGTCATTCTAGCAAGGAGACAGGATCTAGCCAAAACTACATTTTGATGCCACTATAGAAAGATGGTTCATTATTTAATTCTTCTTTAAAGAATGCTAGTAATGATGAACCACAACCTTTTAGTGATGCTGAAAAGAAGGATGATAAAGGTGTAAATAAAGAAAGTGGAATTGATGATCAAGAGAGACCTAAAAATAGTACTCAAGATGTTAATACTGCTGGGCCAAGTATTAATACTGCTAGTACAAATGTTAATACTGGTAGTCTAAATATTAATACTGTTAGTCCAACGGTTACTATTGCTCCACTTGAAGCCACACATGCTGATTTATTTGGTGATGAAACAGAAATAAATATGAGAAACATTACTACCACATATCTAGTTCCTTTTACTCTAAATACAAGAATCCATAAAGGTCATTTACTTGATCATGTGATTGGTAATGTGCAGTCTGGTGTACAGACAAGGAGAATGACAAAGACTTTATATTGCTCCTACCCACACTCAAAAACTTTTTAGCAATATGAAGAGGGCTTCTAAGGGTTATACTGGGGAGAACATTCCATTGTTTCCTGCAATGATTGTTCAGGGCCCAGTTGTTCAGGGTGAAGGATCAACACACCCAGTTGAGTCCCATCACACACCCACCAGTGCTCCATCAACCTCCCAACCACTAATTTCACCAACCTCTAGAAGAACAAACAGACAAGAATCTGTGGTTCCTCAGCCCAGATCTCCTACTCAGACCCCTGTAGCAGATGAGGCTGCTTCCACAGGTGTGGATGTCAGATATGGAGGGTGCTACCATACTGTCACTGGATTAGAAGGGACAGGGCAGTCGGTAACATTGATAAGCCCTACCATGACCAAGATTCTCCTCTCCCATGTGTTAACATTACGTGGAAGTGATGTGGGCAGTATGACACTCTAAAGAATTGTGGTTTTATGTACAAAAATTGTCTAGAAGGTGGAGAGCTGGAGACAAACTTGACATTAGACAAGCTTACATATGGTGTTGCTTATACTAAGCTTATCAAGAAGGTAAAGAAGTTGGAGAACAAAGTTAAGTCTAGCCAAGCTAGAAGAAGGGCCAGAATTATTATTTTTAATGATGAAGATGATTTGGAGGATCCTTCTAAACAGGGGAGGAAGATAGATGAAATTGATCAAGATTCTGCCATTTCATTGGTACAACATGATGCAGAGATCGCAAGGGAGGCTTTCTATGAGCTTGATCTGAATGTTGATTTTGATCTTGGGAAATTGACTGCTAAAGATGTTAGTACTGCTGAGAAGGATGTTAGTACTGCTAAGCCAGTTTCTACTGCTAGTGCAGCAGTTACTACTTCTAGTGTTGTTGTTAGTACTGACAAAGACAAAGGTAAAGCTAAAATGGATGAATCTGAATCTGAAACTGCACAGACCAAGACAAAGCTGCAACAAGAACAAGAAAGACTTGGTTATGAAGTAGCTGTTAGACTAAAAACTGAACTTAAGGAAGAAGAGAAGCAAAGGATTGCCAGGGTAATGAAGAAAAACTAGCTCTTTAATGTTGAAGAATGGGATAGATATACAGCTAGGTTGAAGCTGATAAAGAGTTAGTACAGAGATTACAAGCAAAGGAAAGATGAAATTGTACACTGAAACGATACAGCAGAATGCTTGTAGAGCTTATCAATCAGAGAAAAAGGTATTTTGCTACACAAAGAGCTAAATAAAGGACGAATAAGCCACCCACACAGGCTCAACAGAGGACCTATATGTCTAATTTATCAAGCACATATGAGGTTATAAACTACAGCAGTTAAGAGGTTATTCTTTTGATGAGATCAAGAATTTGTTTGAAACAACAATGAGGAGAGTACACACTTTTGTTCTAATAAAGAGTGAAATTGAAAAGGTAATTCCTAAGTTAGCAGCTGGAAGTTCAAGAAGAGATGCAGAAGAAGAACTTGATCAAGAAAGTTGTAAGAGGCAAAAGACTGGTGAAAGCTCAAAACCAGCTAAAGAACCAAAAGATAAAGAAGAAGAACTGTCACAAGAAGAGCTACAACAAATGATGATAATAGTTCCAGAGCAAGGGGTGAATGTTGAATCTTTACAAACTAAGTATCCAATAATTGACTGGGAGATTTACACTGAAGGCACTAGGAAGTACTGGAAGATCATCAGAGTTGGAAATCATACTGAGGTACATCAATTCTTTGATGATATACTAAAAGACTTAGACAGGGATGACTTAGTGATGCTATAGAGTCTGGTTAAAGAGAGGTTCAACTCAACAAATGACAAAGAAAGAGAGATATGGGTTAAGTTGAAGAGATTATTTGAACTAGATACCGATGATGAGTTATGGAAACTTTAAAAGCATATTCATGATTTAACTTGGAAGCTATATAATTCATGTGGAATGCATCATGTGTCTACAGAGAAGGGTATAGACATCTATATGCTGATAGAGAAGGAGTATCCATTGTCAAGAGGAACTCTTACATAGATGTTGGTTGCAAAGCTCTTGGTGGAACAAGAGAATGAGATGTCCAGAGAACTTATTAGGAAGATATACATGCAGGCTGAAAGACCAAGAAGATGAAGTGTTTGGAAGAATCCTCACAGAGAACAAGATTTTAATTCAAGAAACTTGATGATTTGGAGGTAAATCACAAGTTTAGGGGAGGATTGTTGGGAATTAAAAGTCTTCATACTTAGTACTGCCAAGCCAACAGTTAGTACTGCTCAAGTTACAACTACCAATACTAACCAGTTAGTACTGCTAGAGTAAGTTAGTATTGCCAGTACTAATTTAAGACTGCTGAAGGACTTAAGACTGCTGCATGAAGATTAAGACTACTAAAGTGATAAAGACGTGTTAAATCATATGTATTGACTTATTCAGTGTATATCTTATTAAGTTAGAAGATTTACAGTTATCTATTAGAATTATAGAATATATGTATTTATCTTGTAAAGGACTCCTTGGTGTATAAAAGGAGATCCTAGGTTATGGTTATATACACACATATACATTTTGATATATAGCTTCAAGGTTGTAAACCTTAGTACTACACAGAGTACTCGTATTATTGATAATAATAATATTAGAGCTTTTCAGTAATATCCATTGTTATATACTTTGTTCTTACAGTACTACTGTTCCTTAATATTCTTCAATTATTAAAGAGTAGATTCCGCATACTCTTTAGTATTCACAAAGTTTCTATCATAGTTGTTTTGGTTCTATCCAAAGTAACTTAACCTTTACAAGCTAAGGAATCAATCTTAAGTTGGGATCAACATCAATCAAAACGAGATAATAACAATAATAATAATATGTGTAATATATTATGTGTTACATGTTGTTATTTTCGTATGTTCTATGTTTAAGAAAATTTTGTTTAATGGTTATGCTTAACAGAAGTAATAAAAAAGTCAGAAAAGAATTGACAATGACGGAATGATGAAGGTTAATCAAACTTATAATTGACAAAACGAACAGGTCAATCAACGGGTTAAAATGGTTGGGGTCACATTAATCATTTTGCCATGTTAAAACAGGTTGGGGTTCGTTGATATGGAACATTCATTTTACAAAAAAAAAGACATCAAATCATACTCGAAAATGATAGATTCAATGGACTACTGTAGGTTAGTGCAACTTGGAGTATGTTATTATCATTTGTTTGCATATTTGTTGAATGTCTTTTTTATACCAATGTTGCTGGTAGCTAAAACGCTCGGATCTGATCATTTTTATTTTAATATATATTCTTATCTTGCCAATTATATATAGTTTGCAATACTCATAATTGTTTTAATATGTTTCTTTCCTTTATAGGTGATTAGAAAAGCTAAGGAACCAAGACATTTCAATTTTTTCAGACTTTGAAACAAACCGCATTAAGCAAAATGCGACCACCAACATTACGCCCTAATTACTTATGCACACCCTATGACTAGCGCACATGTATGAAATTATACGATGCTTCACATAAGTAAAAGTTTAGTTTTTCCAAAAAATGAGCCCGGTGCAACGCACGGGCATGAACGCCTCATGAGAATATAAAGTTATACTCTTGGATTTATTAAAATGGTTGTCACAAACTTGTGTTTTTTCCAAATTGGTATTTTCAAAAATCAGAGTATATCTTTATTATTCTTGAAAGAGTATCATTTCGTAAATGCTTTTTGGAGAGGAAATTCAAAATAGAAAGAGAGATGAAATCCATACACGAAAAAGCAAATCAAAGTATGCTCAAAAAAGAAATGCCAGAGCATACAAAATGAGATTAAAAGAAAAAGACGAATAAAGCGTATGACATGTGCCCGAAAAAGAAAGAATTGGCACATGAAAAAGAAAATGATTAGAATATGCTTAAAAAGAATTGCCAGAGCATATAAAAATAGACATGATGGAAAGAGACAAAAATATTATATAAATGTGTATTACATAAACTTTATCTCATTTCACTAATCACTTCATGTCATTATACAGTATTCCACATGGCTCAACAAGTAGTTCCAGCTGCTCAACTTGTTCCAAGATACCATACCATTGGGAGATGCAATAATTATGTTGTGCTTTAGAGTATCCCATGCTCTCCTGAGTGCAAGATTGTTAGGAAGATCTTACTTGATCATCTACTAAGCTATGCTTTAACTGCCACTGCTGATGTACCTGTTGTGAATCTACAACAATTCTAGAGAACAGTGAGCAAAGTGCCTGATACTGAAGACACAATCAAGTTCATGCTGGATACTGAGGAATTTACCTACATAGTGGATATGTTCCGAGTCACTCTTCATTTGCCAGTGGAAACTCCTGAAAATCCATTTGTCGCACCAGTCAACATTCAGACTATTGAAGCTTTCATGAACAGGGTTAGCTATCAAGGTGTGGTTGATAAAGTGAGCGCCTTCTATACAAAGAATCTAGCTCAACCATGGCAAACAATGTTCAAGGTGTTTAACCGCTGCTTAACAAGAAGAACATCTAGACACGATTAGACAAAGATTAACATTCTTCAATTGTTTCATGCTGTGATCAATCAAACAAATGTTGATTATGTTGCTCTTCTATGGTAGGATTTCATGAATAATGTGTTTTAGAATAAGGAAGCCATCCAGTATCCTTGATTCATCAAGCTTATAATTGCTTATTTAATGAAGAAATTCCCAAACATTCCTCAAAGTATTGATGTTGGATTATCATACATCAATGATGATATTCCACTTGGTTAGTGTGTATACATAATAGGAATAGTGCTTATTTTAAGGAATTGTGAATCTGGATGAAAAAACTGGATGTGGAACTTTCATGCACTATGACTTCAAGGAGTATGAGATGGTGTTTTTGGAGTAGATGTTCCAATTAATCACTGCTAAACTCTTTAGTTTCTACCCAAGGAACGCAATGGTTCTTACACTAGATCTTATAGGCCACCTACGTTTTAACTTAGTCCTCATGGAAGAAGAGGAAGCAAAATTGTTAGAGAATAAAGTTTCACCATAGAAATGGTTAAAAATAAACCATTAGACACAAAGCAAAGTGGTTGGCAGGTAAAAAGATGATGATGATGACTTGGGGAAATAGGTTAGAGCCCGGGAGTCATAAGGAAAATCCAAAACATGTTGATGATGACGATGAAAAAGAGAAGGTAGATGAGAATAAAGATGATGAAATAGGTAGTTTGGAGATTAGGACTGAGGAGATACAGATTCCAATTCCCACAACATCTAGATCCCCTAATCCAATCTTATCTTCGGATAAGAACATTACTCAGGAATTGACGGATACTGTAACACTCCCAACCGCAACTACATCTAAGAATCCACACTCCAAATGACGTATTTCCAGTAAGTACAGTCATTTTTCAGGTGCGCTTCGCAGGATGTGCAGACGTCAAGGGTATATGATCCAGAACATGGAACGAAAGTGCGTAACAACTAAATATTTTTGGAAGACTCACAAGAAAGTTGATCGAGTCCTTAATGAAATTGTACCACAACTCGCTGAAAGAGCTACAGATGACTTGATTGAAAACAACTTGAAGCCATCTATTGCTGCAACTATTATTGAAGATTGTGATGCTTTTCGTTCAGAAGTACCTGATCTTGTTTCTCAAGAATTCAATGCACAAGCACCAAAGATCATAGAATAACTTTTCAAGAATTACGTACACAACAATGTTATTCAAGTCCATCCTACACAACCACATTAACCGAAACAACTTCATCAGCTGATCTTCAACAACAACTGTATTTAAAGATGAAAAGAAGTCTTCAAGATCAAGCTAATGATCCAGCATTGTGGGAGGTACTGAAACATAAATTTGAAAAGTCTTCCACCGCTAATACTTCTTGCAGGGATAATGATATTCACTCACAAAGACATGATGACCATCAAGAGGATGATGCTCCTCCTGAGGGGGAGAAAAGAGTGAAAAAACATAAGGCATCAAAAAGTTTAAAGTTTGCAAGGGGTTCTTCATCTAAGCATTCAGCTAAAGATTCCATAACTTACGTATCCAAGCAACAACAACAATAGGAATGGGATGCATGGGTAGAGGAAACAGTTATTGATGAAGATAAGGTGATTCCAAAAGATGAAACACCTGAGCTAATCACAAAACTTCAAAATGTTGATAAGCATGTTCCAACTATCTTTGATCGTGCAAGAATAGAGGTTATACTGAATGATATGTCAATAATGCTGAAGAGTATGCCTACCATTTGGAACAAGCAACAAATTATATGGAGAATCAGATAGTTTGGGAAAGCAGACAAGAGGATATAAGACGTCCAGTACCAAGACCTCTTCATATATAGCTTTGGACACCAAGGAATCTAATGAGCCTTCCAGGTATTGTTAGCAAAGATCTATTCTTTCTAAAGATTAGTGATAAGTGTAAAATACACATATCCGTTTATACCTAAAATAACCCAATTAAACCCAAAACAGACTAAAAATGGCAAAAATATACTTGTTTTTGTGTTTTGTGTGTGCAGGTATGGATAAATCAAAAATCACAAGAAAACCGTCAAAAACGGGCAAACACGAACATGAGAAACGGAAGAGCACAAGAGAAGCCAAAGATTTAAAGCCAAAGTTAAAAAAAAGTCAACTGTGGGTCAACAAAATCAACTCACTAGAAGACAAATCTCAAAATGTTTCAAAACAACCCTCCAAGTTTTAGAAAGTTACCATATTGGTCCCTAACTCTTATTGGGCCCTTAAACCCTAAAAACCATACCTGGAAACCTTTAAACCAAAAACCAAGTCCAAGCCCACAACAAAAGCCCAAACCAAAACCCATTACCCTTTTATAAAAATACTCGACTTAAGTTTGCCATTTTGAATGTTTGTTTTTACACTACAAACTTTAATAATCAATCACAAGCGACCTAAATTGCCAACTACCCAAAATCTCCCCTTTTACCAACCTCAGTTAAAATATACGGAAAAATCGTTATTCACTATTCACGCTTCTTCCCCAATTCACCACCCAGGGTAAAACAAAGGGCAATTCTAAATTGGAGGCTAAAAAGGACAATTCATGGAGTCTATAACATGATGGCAGGGTCAAATTAGTCTATTTTTTGGCTTCATTTAGCTCACTAGCAAAGGAAATCAACACGTTGGATGAGGGAAAGCACACAAGGTTGATGGATTTTGGCTCTTTAATGCACTCCACAAAACTAGACTATGCTGTCCATCCAAAGGAATGACAGCTTGGCTATCCGTGTGACTACCACTTGATCAAACGGCTAAAAATCATTCTTCAATGATTAATAGATTGAATGGTGATGATTGAAAGGAGCTTGGGAAGCAAGGCAAGGCCTAGAATCTTCATCAACAGGCTATAAATAGCCCTCACTATCACACACACACACCATCTAGTTTTTATAGTAGCTTTTAGTTTTTAGCTTAAACTTTTATTTTTAGCTTATGTAATTTCCTTTTCAGTAGTTGTATTTTTCTTTTTGTTAATGGACTTCAAGTTTTTTTTTAAGAATATCTTGTTTTGCTCATTAAATATCTGTCTAAGCACTGTTATTTTTCACTCATAGTTCTCAAATTCTTCTCAATATGTTAAAGTATTGTTCTATAAGCTGTATATAAGCTCTTACTAGTCTATAAGATTGTATTGAGACTAAAATCACCCTTAATCATACTTTAACTCTTAAAAACAACTTAAAACCTTATAACCTTTGCTTTTGGACTTAAAAGCTTATGGAAGGGGAGTCAATTGTGGAAGGACTCTCAAGGACTTTCACTGGCTTATTTAATAAGCCAGAGCTGTAGACAAGCTCTAAGAGCCTTTAAGATTCTGTTAAGCTGAAGCAATTGGTAAGTTTTCTATTTACTTTCATGTTCTTTAAATTTTAGCTTAATATTACTTAAATAGCTTAGACCTGTTTATTAGTTTATTAATTGTGCTTAATTGCTTTCAGTCTGCTTATTTGTGTTTAGTTTTAAACTTGTTCAGCAATTTTTAATAGTTTGTCTTAGTTTATATCAGAGTAGATCTTTGTGTTTTTAAAATCAGTCTTTATTCATAAAAGACCAAAAATATAGTAGCATAGTTGTTTAGTTCTTAGATTTCTAGTTATTAGTTGTTAGATATGCTAGTTAAGCTTGTTTTTTTTAAGCTAAACTATAGTCTGGTATCCATAGTTTATATATGTAGATATTCATTTTAAAAAGCTTATATTGAATCTGTCATTCCATTAAGGAGTGTTGGGCATTAGTTATTGACAATCAAAAGTTCAAAGTGAGTGTTTTAAGTTTTGCTTGAGTCAGTTGTTAATCCAATTTTTATAACCATAGGAATAAGATGTTTTCAAAAGTTAGTTTTCAAAATCTAAAAAGTTAGGGCTTAATTTGTATGTGTCTACACCAGGGGAAATTTCTCCCTTTGCTTTGATTGCCAATATTTGAATCAAGCCTATTAGGCTTAATTTGAGTTTGTAGTTTACTCAAGCACACTCAATAGAGTGTGCAGTGTGCAGGAGTTACTCTCTTAGTAACCTGCATTCATCCTTGCCTCTTTGTCATTAGCATATGCATTAGTAACAAAAGTTACTACTGCTGATTTATTGGTATAATTTAGGCTAGTAGTTGTAGGATTTAAGGTCTTAAATTCAGTAGGCTTTTAGTTTATATGTAGCTTAACTTAGTTTTAGACTTAATTTTCATTTTCAAACTTATTTGCCTAGGTACAATTAAGTCTTAAAAAGTCATATAAAAGCCAAAAAGCCAAAAATAAGTAGTTTAGATAATTTTCTTAGTAGGGCTTAATTTAGCTACTCATTTGAAAAACTGAATAGTAGGGCTTAATTAGGATTCATCAATTAGCTTGTCCTCAAAAGTTTATCTTCTGAATTTGCTTATTAAGCAATGAGCTTTTTCTTTAAATTTGAGTTTTTGAGTTTGTTCTTGAGTTTGTTGATTTAATCCGCAATTTCAGTTAGCTTTTAATATTATTTTTTAGTTAAGTAGCTTATTAAATATAGCTTGTAGACATCATAGGGATTTTAGAACAGTTTTTGCTTTTTGAATTGAGCTTAAATTGAAGCTTATGCAACTGTGTTAGTGTACCAAAGCAAATTTTAGTCAATAATCCAACTTACGGGATGTCAGCTTAAAAATAAGCCTGTTAAGAGCTGTTTTGACATTTAGGAACCTATAGTGAAGTTTTAAAGTTTCTCTAAAAGTGTTTCCTTTACATGTTCTATGTTTGTTTTTCAAAAATAAGCAAAATAAATAAAAAATTAAGTAAAAAGGGCGTTGCCAGACTCAGACCTAAGAACCTCTCCTCTCAAATAGCCCAGCATCTATCATCGTTTGTTAACCAAAGTGCTACAATAGCTCATACAACACTCTCTTGCACAATTTAATTAATATACACGTTTTCCTTTTTCTAATTTTTAATAAGCCGTAGCTTAAATAGCACTTTTCTCAGCTTATTCGATAAGCTGGGTTGTTTCTTTCATTTTTCTAGTAAACTTTGTTTCTTTTTAGATTTTTCCTGAATTTTTGGTAATTTTTCATTAAGTAGATTAATTTTTATCATTTTTCTTAAGTTTAAATTTTCGTAAAATCATAAAAAATAGAAATAATTTTCAGAAAAATACAAAAAAATAGTTTTTAGCATTAGAATAAATACTTTTAGGTTTACAATCAGTAAAATCATTTTTACACCTTTTAGATTTTAATTTTCATTTTTGAGCTTTAAATTTTAAGTTTAAAAATAGGATTTTAATTTTAAAAATAGTTAAAAATAGTTTTCTGAGTTTTTATGTTATCTTAGACTTTTCTAAGTTTAAAAATTATTTTTCTCAATTTTTAGGACTTAATTTGTTATTTTTTTGGATTTAATTAGATTAAAATAGTTTTTAATTCATAATAAATTCAAAAATAATCAAAAAAAATGTTTTTATTTTTCTTAAAATTTTCTTTTGTCCTAATTTAGGTTTAGAAATTTAGTTTGCATTTTTAGGAGTTAATTTAGTGTATTTGCTTATTTGTCGCGTTTTATTTGCTCTTGTTAGTTGTTTAAGTGTTTAATTGCTTTTAATTGATTGTTGCTTTATTTAGTAGTTATAGATAATCAAAAATATCTTTTCTCTCATTCAAATCATAATCCGAGTTAAAACGTGGTTTCAATTTCACAAGTCGTTGGGGAAACGACCCGGGTGATCATACTTCCCGGTTAAATATACGTATTATATATTATATATATCTTTTAAGAGTGAATTTTCCTTAGGGAATTTTCTTAATTGCTCTTGTGGTATTATATTATATATTTTATTGTGTATCAATTTTTGGCGCCGTTGCCGGGGACTTGTGTTAAAGATTCCGTTGTTTACGTTTGTTGATTTGGTTTGAAGATCCTTTCGTCCTCGAAAGTTTCATTTTTATTAAATATTTCAAAAATCCCAAAAAAATATAAAATGTAAAAAAAAATATTTTCTTTTTTTTTACTATAGTTATCATAAAAAAATCAAAAATATAAAAATATTGTCCTTAAAAAAAATTAAAAAATAAACAAAGTTGGTAAAAGAACACCAACATATAATACCTTCAATTGATGGTCATTAATCATTATATAAGTTCCGCTGTGAACTCGGAAAAGTTCCCAAAATCTGAAACCAAGATTCAAAAACTTGCCTTTGTGTTCACTTACGAAAGTTCGGCTCACCTTTAAAAAAGCATTTTTAAGAGCTACCATGAAGTAAGTTGATTATTTGGTTTTATGTTGTCTTCCGTGGTATATCCGTTTAAATAGATTGCTAAAAAAATAAAAACTCCAAAATCAAAAAAAAAAAATTAGTGTTAATTTTTTCTTATTTTTTTTAATTCTATATTTTTAGTTGGCATGCGCACTCATTTCAACTTCGTTAATCGTAACATCGTCGACAACAAACAATAACAACGGTTATTGTTGAGGGAACCGAGTTTCACTGGCAGACATCGTACCATGGCTCAAATGCTACAAGCTTTTCCCACCGAGGGATACGAAGATTGCATAGTTGCTCACCGATAAATGCAAACAATTTTGAGCTTAACAAACTTTGATTAAATCTTGTTCAAAGTAATCAATTTTAAGGGTAGCAAAGGCACCTCTTTAATCATCTCGATTTTTCAACAAGGTTACATTCTTACGTTTTTTAGGACATCCCGAAGTTCCAATACTTCGATTAAGCTTTTGCTTTTTTCCTTTCTCTCTCGTAAGGTGAAGCCCGGAATGGCTAGATATAGGAAAACCTCCTCGATCGATTCTAACGTGGATGATCGTGTCTCGAAAATTCTTAAACCAATTTTTCCACCTTCAAAAACAACTTACTTTGAAATAAAAATCACTAACTTTTACCAGAACGAGAATGAACTTCAACGAAGCCTTGGGAAAATTTCAAAGAACTTCTTTTGTCAATGTCCTCTCATGGTTTCTTGGAATTATCATCAACTTGATACGTTTTACTCAATTCCTTGAATATCAATGCATCAATATGCTTTAGATTCCGCCGCAGGTATTGGCAATTTTTCTAGATAAGATGCATTCCTCGTGGTGGTCTTAGCCATTTTGAGAGTGCAAATCCCAAGGTCTTCGTTATTCAAGAAGTTGTGCAATTGGAACCAAGAGCGTGTAGTGACGAATGATACTCTTATCCTCACTTCTACACTTTAATTCTTATGAATTTCAAAACTCGCCGATTTCTCTTGAAAGACAAATGGATATTCGAATGAGCCGATTAGAAAAGATGATTAGTGAAAAGAATGTTACGACTCCTGCTACCGTCAAAGCAGTCGAGGAAGTTTGTGTCACATGTGGTTCAAACCATAATTTCAACAATTGTCCGTTAACAAGGAATGATTTTCCCATTTTTCATGATAACATTCATCAATTCCAACAAACCGCCGCCGTTGGCAACTTTGTTCAAAGGAATCCTCCTAATTTGGCAAATCAGATGAGACCACCCGGTTTTAATCAACCAAATGTTCAAAACAACCAAGGAAACCAAAGCCGATATCAAGGAAACAATTTCAATTCGAATCAAAACCGTGGAAACAATTTCAATCAAAACCATCAAAACAATCAAGGTCAAGTTTACCAACCACCAACCAATCAACCACCGGTTTACCAAGTTCCACCATATCAAGCTCCTACGCCCCAAATTCAAGGTGTTTCGAAAACGGATTTTGAAAACTACGTCAAGGCAAACGATGCGGTGTTGAAGAATGTTCAAAATCAAGGTCAAAATTTGCAAAATCAAATGGCTAATGTTACGAGTTTGTTGACAAGTCTTTGTGATAATTTCAAAAATTCCGCCTCTACTTCGAATTCGGGTACTCTTCCAAGTCAAACCGTAACTAACCCTCGTCAGCAAATTAATGCTATCACCACAAGGAGCGGTAAGACTTTGGAAGAACCTTCGACTCCTCTTGTTCCTACACCCGTTGTTTCTATTCCTTCAAAAGAACCCGAACAAAACCCGGAGACGTCAACGGAAAAAGTGCAAAATCCAAATTTGGAAAATACCGCACATGTCCCACCTCCGGAGGAAGAAGAATCCATTTTCATGGAAATCCCAAAACCAAAAGCAAAGAAAACCGTTAATGTTGAAATTCAAGATCTTAATTCTCCAAGACCTAATTCGTATCAATCTAAACTTCCATATCCCGAGAGGATGAAAGTGAGAGAGAACGATAAACCAAGTGCTCAACATAGCCGGTTTTTGAAGATGTTCAAACAACTCCGTTTAGAGATTGGATTGAAAGATGCTCTTGTCGAAATGCCAAAGTTCAACAAATGGTTAAGCTCGTTGCTAAGGAACAAAGAGAAACTCGAGGAGATCGCCATTACAACCGTGAATGCTGAATGTTCTGCCATCATCATGAACAAAGTTCCCGAGAAGCTCGAAGATCCGGGAAAATTTCTTATCCCATGTGCTTTACAAGAACTCGATAGGACTAGTGCTTTAGCCGATTCCGGAGCTAGCATAAATCTTTTACCTCACTCTATTTACAAGAAACTTGGGCTTGAAGCTTTGACTCCTACTCGAATGACACTCGAGCTTGCCAATCGTTCAATTACTCACCCAATGGGCATAGCCGAGGATGTTGTAGTTAGAGTTGATGGTTTCACTTTTCTTGCGGATTTTGTGGTGGTTAATTTTGAACCCGACCCGAGAGTGCCTATTATTTTAGGAAGACCTTTCCTTCGCACCGCAAAAGCTCTCATTGATTTGTACGAAGAAACTTTGACTTTAAGAGTAGGAAAAGAAGAACTTGTTTACTATGCCGATAAATCTGAGAAAAACAAGGATAAGAATTTTGTTCACGCCATTTCTGTCATCGATTTCTCAAAAGATGATCCGTTTAGTGGCAGTACCACTACTCATTCTGATGATCCTTCTCCTAGTTCTTCTCCGGTGAAGACTAGTGATAATCTTGAGGAGTTCGCCGATGAACTCACTCTTCTTAAAAAAGATATTCAAGAAGGAAATTTTCAAGATCATTCAAATCCTCTTTTTGAATTTGATGACAATTTCAAATCTAGCACCATAAATCCTCTTTTTGATGAAATGGAAGAAGATGTCGAGATCAAGAATTCCAACGTTTCCGATGAACCAGTTTTACTTAACACACCTTTGTCCGATAAGGTTGAGTGTTTTGCTCCAGAAGACAATATTGATGAGATCGATGCCTTTCTAGCTATGGAAGTTTCTTCTAATTTTGAGGAAGGTTATTTCGATTCAGAAGGAGACGTAACTTTTCTTGATAATCTGCTTAGTGATGATACTACCCATAATCTCGCTTCCGAAGTGATTTCCGATCATGAACCAGAACAAAATGAATCTTCGATTACTTTTTCTCCAAGAAGTGATCCTCTTCACCATGAGTTCGCCGGTGAACTTTTAACACTTCCTTCGAGGAATGATCGTGAATTTGGGGAATATCTTAGTCTTATGACAGTGCTTTGTGAGATTTCAACTTCCCAGTCACAGGAAAATGTTCATGCTAATCAAAGTTCAGTTATCGAGTCTCTTCCCGTATCTCCTATCCCCGTTGAGGATAGTGAGCCCGCTCAAGAAGAGATCGATATTTTCCTTGTTCCAGATGATTTAATTCCACCAGGTGTTGAGAATGATGATTCCAAAGATGAAGATAATGAGTTACCTAATCTTGACCACCAAGATGATCTGTCAATTCCTCGTCCTCCACCGGAACCACCGGATGTTGAGAAATGTTTTAAACCCGAAGCGGGTATTTTGATAATCAAAGTGTTTAAGGGTGTTTCTAAATCTCATGATTTTATGACCAATATTTTACCCACCCTTCCCACCCTTGTTTCCGATTTGACCTTCATTCTCTTTCTTTCTTCATTTCTCTCTTTCAGGAGTGAAGACACCATTTTTGACCCCGGCATCTTCACTTAGAGCCGGTGGCCTCTCATCGGGATGGAACTTTCATGTGCTTTAATGTTTGTCCAAACATTAATGAAAGCCCGATTGAGATTTTCTCTTCCATTTTAACTTTTCCTAAGGACAACTAAATTCAGGGATCGAGTCGAGCTTACGACTCGGTGACCAAAAACAAGCCGCTTCGTGGGAGTTCACCCCATGCTTATCTTTTTCTATTTTCTTTCTATTTTCTAACAAAAATGTGTTGTGTTGTGAAGAGGCTAGTCTTTTCCGGTTCTTTGTTTTTGTTGTTTGTTTGTTGTGATTTTTGCAGGATGAACCCAACAATTTCTGAAGCCTCTCGTGTTCGGTGTTGTGTCCCGGTTCACTCAAGCTTCCTATCCTTTGTTTGAAATTAGTTTGGGGAGATCCGATATCCTTTCATCATTATCGATTCACGTTTATCTTTGCATACTTAATAAACGGCTTAGATTTTCTTAGAGACCCGCTTTTAAACATTGTTCATTATGCGAGCAAAACAATGACCGAAGCAGAAACAAATTATACAACAACCGAAAAAGAGATGCTTGCGGTTGTTTACGCTTTTAAGAAGTTTCGATCATATCTTATCATGAACAAAAGTGTTGTTTTACACGACCATTCGCTTGTAATACCTCTTCAACAAGAAAGACCTCCAAAGAAAGATTGCTTGAAGGGTCTTACATCTTCAGAAATTCTATTCAAAGTGATTGATACCAAAGGTGCTGAAAACTACGCAGCCGATCACCTCTCTCGTCTTGAAAACCCATATGAGAATGTTTTTTAATCACTAAGGGAGATTAATGAAAAACCTTACCTCTCAAAACATTAATACGGTACTTCTCATGATAACCAAATACCCCATGGTTGCCATATAGCAAATTACCACGCGGGGAATTTTCACTTCGAAAGGAATGTCAACTCAACAAGAGAGAGTTTTTCAAGGATGTAAAGCATGACTTTTGGATATCCCTATCTCTTTCGTACAGTGCGATCAAATTATCCGTAATGTGTTTTTTAGCCCAAGAAGCTCTTGAAATCCTCAAGCTTGTCCATGAGTACCCACCGGGGCCATCATAGTGCTAATATCACCGCTCAGCAAAGTATTTGATGCCGGTTTCTTTTGGCCTACGATTTATAAGGATGCTTACAAATTGATCAAATCCGTGATACATGTCAAAAGACAAGGCAAAATTTCACATCGTGAGGAGATGCACAAAATGCAATCCACGTTTGGAGAAAATTTTCAATGTTATGTGGTTATTGATTTTATGGGACCATTTTCGTCAGTCTAGAGAAATAAATACATACTTTAGCCGTCCGTTTATTCGATCCAATGGGTTAAGCCAAGGCGCTCCCCACCAACGATCTAAGAGTAGTTTGTCAAATTTTTGAAATCCCTTTTCCCTCGATTTGGTGCACTGAGAGCTATCATAAGAGATCGTGGGACCCATTTCTGTAACGACAAATTTGATAAAGTTATGTCTAAATATGGTGTTACACATCGTTTTTCAACCGCTTACCACCCTCAAACTAGTGGTCAAAGGTGACGAAAGCGTGACTTAAAAGAATCTTAGAAAGGACGGTAGGAGGAAACCGTGCCTCATGGTCAGACAAGTTAGACGATGCATTGTGGGCATTCTGAACCGCTTACAAGACTCCAATCGGATGCACGCCCTACAAGCTAGTTTATGGAAAATCATGTCATTTACCAGTTGAGCTAGAACACAAGGCATATTAGGCTCTTAAGCATGCCAACTTCGATCTCAAAACCGCGGCTTTTGACGATGCGAAATCTCCAACTCAAAGACATAACGAGCTTGAGATCAAGCTTAGTTGAATTCAATTTAATCTAACAAGGAAAACGGAAGAAACTTCAATGACTCAAAATCAAAAATCGAATCTTATATGTTGTGATCAAGTCTTACTTTTCAACTCCCGATTAAAGATTTTCTCTAGAAAGCTCAAGTCCCAATGGTCCGGTCCTTTCACTATTATCGAAGTTTTTCCTTATGGCACAGCCAAATTATCTCATCCGATGGTTCAAATTTCCAAAGTCACTGCCATCGTTTTGAAGCATAACTATGGATGGGAACACCACCATAGTTTATATCCGGATACTAAACTTTCCTAAGGATAACTAAAACAGGGATCTAGTCGAGCTTGTGACTCGTAACCAAATCAAGCCGCTACGTGGGAGTTACCCCAGCTATCCATTTTCTTCAATTTTCTTAAATAATGTGGTTGTGGCTATTCTCTTTCCGATTCTTGTTGTTTGCTGTTTGTTGTTTTTTTTTGCATGGGGTAAAAGAAAAAATTAATCCAACAATTTTTAAGCCTCTCGTGTCCCGGTGTTGTATACCCGTTCCACTCAAGCATCCTATCCTTATGTGAAATTAAGTTTGGGAGATCCGATATCCTTTCCATCTCATCGATTCACGTTTATCTTTTGCATAATTCAAAACGGCTTAGATTTACGTAGAACCCCGACTTAAACATTAGGAGCAATGTTTCGTTTTTTATTTGGGGAGGAATCTATCGATTGATGTTACTTAGCTTATTGTTTTGTTCTCATGTACCCGTTTTCCCGCAAAAATAGCAAAAAATTTAAATTTTAAGGGGCTTATTTATAGAAAAAAAATAAAAAAATAATATTTTTTAAAAAAGAAAAAAATAAAACAATAAGTGTTAAGACACAATGTCGGTTTTCCGTTGGAGAGAAATAAGAATACTTTTTGACCGATCGTACGTGAAGAGTTACTAGCCTTTCTCCCTTAACAATAAATGATGAAATGTTGTGCTAGTCTCATGTAGACTAAACATGCAAGACTTAAATCATTAGTAAATGAAGATTTGTGCTAAGCTCATATATATTATTAAATATGCCTAGTTGGATGTTTATATAGGCTAAGTCATTTGCGAATTTCTTTATTAAGATTTTAAATTGCAAAGATTAAGAGATGAAATAGTTTGAATTACGAGTTAGATGCTAAACAAAGTTATTTCGAAACTTAAAGGCTTATAAGAATAACTTGTGGTTTTTTCTTCCCCGGGAGTTCTTAAAATGATTAATTATACGTGTTCTCTTTAATTTTTACAAATTAGAGTTTTACTCTTAAAAGTCTAATCAACATATTTAGAGAAAAAACATATTCGATGATAGAAGTCAAACATCATTGGTAAATAAGAATTTTAGTTCAAGTTTATACTTTGGTTTTCTAAAATGAAATTTTTCTATTTGCAAAAATAATGTGTTGAATTAATCTTAAAAAAAATGTGTAGTTGGTAAAATAAAAAGGATGCAAGTTATAAATCCTTAGTGTTTAATAATTAAAATACAAATACATCGCAATAAAGTACGAAGGCATATGTCGGTTCGCTCCATGATGTGACATCAAAGAAAAGGGTGGAGGTTGTATATTAGGGTTGGTATCATAAATATGTACACGAGGTCTTGTCGGTAGGCGTGGCCGAGTGTCTTCGAAAGAAAAGTGATCATTCATAGCCTAATAATGTAAAAAATCATATAATGTTGCAAGTTAGAAAATAAATATTAAAAGTTTCATTCTCTAAACCAAGTATTCTTTGACTAAGGTTTTGCAAAAGTCTACAATGCTTTTCATCGGAAGTTCATGAGTCTCGATTGATTATTCTCGGAAAGGGTGTCAAAAGCTTAGCACTTACCCGATGACGGTGGGATGCTAGAGAAGAATCATTAATGGGACAATTGAACCAATGATGTCTTAGCAGAGTTTTTTGTTTTCTTGAGTGTGATCTCACTAAGTGATTAACAAATTCGCCGAAAGGCCATGTGTAAAGCTTGGTCGATTTCAACTATACAAATATGTGGATTTTAATGTTTGAATTAATTTGAAACACACACTTAAATAATGATATATGTCGAAGAGAAATTCACAAGTTGTAATTATAAGTATCTTAGCTTCTACTCGTTAACTTAACGATGATCTTATTTTTAAGCTTAGCATGGGAAAAGTGAAAAATCGGGAATGATGAAGTTATCTTTTAAGACACTTTTCAAGTGCTTTTTGTTCTATGATCCTTAAAGTACCAATTAAAAAGAGAGTAATGAAAAACAATACATTATGTCAGCACAACATAAGTTATAGTTAGGTAGTTTATTATCAAGAAAAAATCTAAAACGAGAAAAAAGTTTTGAAAATGGGAAATATCTGGTGTGTTTATAACTGTGAACTCATAACCTCTCAAACAAAAACATCTTGCTACTTTTCAAAGGTTTAGTTTGGGGAACTATCGAGGTATTTGTTATAAGGCATTAAACATTGCGTGAGGACACACAATCGTTTAGTTGGGGAATTTTTGATTAAGTGTAAAATACACATATCCGTTTAACCTAAAAAAATCCAATTAAACCCAAAACATGCTAAAAATGTTTATACCTAAAATAACCCAATTAAACCCAAAACATGCTAAAAATGGCAAAAATATACTTGTTTTTGTGTTTTGTGTGTGCAGGTACGGATATATCAAAAATCACAAGAAAACCGTCAAAAACGGGAAACACGGACACGAGGAACGGAAGAGCACAAAAGAAGCCAGAGATGCAAAGCCAAAAGCAGGAAAAGTCAAAAAGTCAAAGCTGTAGTCAACTCTTGGTCAATTCTCAGTCAACAAAAGTCAACCACTAAAAGATAAAAACCCCAATGTTACCCAAACAGTCCCTCAAAGTTCAAAAGTTACACAAATGGTCCCTAAGCCTAAATGGGCCATACCCGGATCCAAAGCCCAAATCCTAAAAGCCCACTACCCTTTTATAAAACCACAAGGACCAATGTTGCCATTTTCCAAAGACCTTTTTACACTACACTTTAATTAACCAACTACAAGGACCAATCTTGCAGATAGCCAAAGTTCAAACGACTTTTACCCCATTTCAGTTATAAAAAGGGGCGCGAAGACTTTTACTATTCATCGTCCCCTACCTCATTTACCCATGGTCAAATCATAGGGCTTTTCCTAATTGAGGGTCAAGGACGACAATTCAAGTGATCAACAGCAAAATGGCAGGGTTAATTATGTCAAATCAAGCACTTTCATTGGCTCCATGGACTCAAAGAAGCACAAGAGAAGCGGGGTTTTGCACTAATAGCTCTCACAAAAGAAGCACATATGTCTCTATCACGGATTGCCAAGCTGGCAATCCGTGTGAGTTCATTTGTGATCCAAGGGCTACTATTGACTCTCAAATGATTGATGGAATGATTGGCTGAGATTGTCAGGAGCTTGTAACAGATTTTAGGCCTAGAATCTTCATCATCAGGCTATAAATAGCCCTCACTATCACACACACATGGCACCTAGTTTTATAGCTTTTAGGGTAGCTTAAAATTTCGTTTTGGCTAAATGTAATTTTCTTTAAATGTTTTGTAATTTCTTTTTAAAGTAATGTAATCAGTTTCTTTTGTTAATGAAATTCAGTTTTATTGTGTCATAAGCTCTTTTAATCTCACTTATAAGCTCTCATTTAAACTTCTTTCTCATTTAACTCTCAAATATTAAGCTATTGTTACTCATAAGCTCCTATAAGCTCTTGTACACTCTTTCAGTCTCTAAGCTGAAATAGAGCATAATTCAGTTAACAATCTACTTAAATTCTTAAAACCGGCTTAAGTTACCTTGACTATTGGAATTGTGAGCTTTTGGAAGGAGAGCCAAACATGGAAGGGCTCTCATGGACTTATACTAGCTTATCCTAGGATAAGCTAGAGCTTAGTAGAAATAAGCTCAAGAGAGCATTTTTAAGCCTTGTTTAGCTAGGCTCATTGTAAGTTTCCCTTTAAATTCATTGTCATTTAATTTCTAGCTTAATATTTACTAAAGTGTTTAAGTAGCCTCTTAGATTTTGCTTATTTGCTTATTCTATCTGCTTAATTGTGCTTATTGTTAATTCATATGCTTATTCATCATGTTTTCTTATCTGTCTTTAGCTTATATAATTTAGAGTTAGTTTTTTTTCATTCCTGTCATGAAAATCATTTAAAAAACCAAAAATATCTAGTGTAGCTTTTAGATTGTTAATTATAGCTTAATTAGTTAATAAGTCAAGTTTGTTAAGTTAGTTTTAAGCTAATTAATATCTGGTACTTAGGTTTAGCTTGTTAGATTTTAATTTCATAAGCTTAATCAAATCTGTCACAAGTTAATGGGGTGTTTGGTTTAAGCTTGTTTGACCACCAAAAGTCAAAGGAAATTGATAAAAGTTTTTGAGATAGTTTAATTATCATGCAAAACCAGTAGAAAAGTTGTTATAAATCCCTTAGAAAAACCTGCACATTTGTGTTTGTGGCTTTGCCATTTGCACTAGCAGTAGTGACCTTAGTTACTATTGTCTGTTTTTCTTCTAGCTTTTTCTCAGCTTAATTGATTTTCAAAATATTTTTTAAAAGTTGTTTTAAGTAATAAAAAAGGTTTTAAAAGCTAGGAGTACATAAGGATCCTTTAGCTTAATTAAAAAGAAGCCTAAAGTCCCCCTCAGGGACTGTTTGATACTAAGCTAACAGTACTAACTTCTAAGTTAGTACTGTTGGGCTTATTTAGCTTTTATTAATAAGGTTAAGTTGTCAAATCTCTTTTAATTAGCTTAGTAGAGTAGTTTAGATTAGAATTAAGATTTCTTAAGTTAGAGTTAAGTCTGATTTAGCTTTTTCTTTAAAAAATTCCAAAAAGCCAAAAACAGTAGTATTAGAATTTAGATTCTAATTTTAAAATTTTAAGTTGTAGTATCTGATTTTCTTGTTTAAACTTATAGCTTATTAGTTAGTTGTTAAGTTCTCATAAGCTTAGTTCATGTCTTAGCTAATTGTGCATTTGAGCTTAGCTTAATTTTGAGCTTTAGGAGTTTAGTTCTGAATTTGCTCTTTAGATCTTAAATTCTAGATGGCTTATAGTGTTCTCAGTTAAACTAGCTTATTAGGATTAGTTTAAGCTCATCATAAGCTTCCAGGAACAGCTTTTGTTTTGAAATTTAAGCTTATATTTAAGCTTGTGCAAAGCTTTTAGTTAAATCAAGCAAAAGTGAGTTCAAAAGCTCACTTTCTGAAATCAGAACTTCACAAGCTCTTTTTGAGCTTAATTTTGAGTTTAAGCTAGTATAGTCTTTATTAAAGTTGTTTAAAAACTTATAATCTTTAGTTTTTAGCTTTTGGTTTTTAAAATTTTCAAAAAAATAAAAAATAGCAAAAAGTGGTGTCTGCCAACCTCGAACCCACGACCTCACACTCAACAACCATACGTCTTAACACTTTGCTACATTAGCTCATCCGTTACCTTTTCCTTTCATTAAACTCTTATACTCGTTTTGGCTATTAAAGCCAAATAAGCTGTCTAGCTTATTTCGGGGCTTATTTGATAAGCTACCACTTCGGGCTTATTTTTCCTAGGATTCTTATAGTTTAAGCTATTTTCTGTCTTTTTCCTAGAATTTTTACTATAAGTTTAGTATTTTTAATCTTTTATTTTCTTTAAAAACTTTAAAAAATCATAATAGAATACATTTTAAAAGAAAAATAAAAATTAGGTTTAATTTTGTAAAATTTAGGTTTTTGGCCTTAGTTTCAGTGTCCCGTTTCGCGTTTTTAGTTAAATTTTGAGTTTCCATTAATTATCTTTATGCTTAATTGTTAGTACTTGTTTATTTTAATCTTTTTAGTTGTTAAACAAATCAAACTTTGTTCCCTATTCAAATCACAATCCAAGCTAAAGTAAGGTTTCAATTTCACAAGTCGTTGGGAAAACGACCCGAGTGATCATACTTCCCGGTTAAATATACGTATCATATATTATATAAATATCTTTTAAGAGTGAATTTTCCTTAGGGAATTTTCTTAATTGCTCTTGTGGTATTATATCGTATATTTTATTAGTGTATTAAAACTTCCACATCAACCATCTCTTATATTTTTTAGGTAAAAGATTACCTCGATGATTAAAAATAATAATAAATCGAATACATTGAGAGTTCAATTGCCATTAGCCTATCTAATGGCCTCAACTGAAATATACGGTACAACCAAATTACAAAAGAATAACCAAACAAAAAATTAGTTAATACTACTTAAATGTCACTCATTCTTCATTCGTGACACATATTGTCGAGTCCTTGAAATTCAACATCATCAACTTGAGCCTTGTAGTCGCGTATATGATTTCAAATTTTTTATCCACTTGCCTCGACTTCTTTTTGAATAGTATATTGTTCTGTTCTTGCCATATATAGCAAACATAAGCACCAAACAAGATTTTAGCCACGATCACCTTTGGCAACCTTCTATGCGTAATCACCTTTACAATGGTAACAAAACTCAACCAAGACATGCCAAGATAATCTTTAACTTTCGAAAAACAAACAGGGTGCTACTATTGGTACCCCCTGACCCACTGAATAGTACCAAAAAGTACCAAAGATTCCTTTTGTACCCCTTTTTACAGTACAACGCAGTGTTATATCAGCATCTGTTCCGTATTTTTTAATAGTTTCATACTTTTGACTTGTTAAACTTTATATTTTTCGTTTCGCACTTTTCGTTTCACAGTTTTATGGTGTAAAAAAAAACCAAGGGGGTACAAACGGTGTTTTAGGGAGGGGGGGGGGGGGGGTACAAATAACATAAGCCAAACAAGTATACGTGAGTATCCTTAATATGATTACATAGGGGACATCGCAAGACATCTACATTCACCATAGGGAGGGTGCCCAGGGAGCATGTGCCCCCTAGCAAAAAAATTGTAGTGTAAAAGTGTTAAAATATATGGGTTTTTTTTGTAATTTTGCCCCCTAAGAACCAATTTGTAGTATAGTTTTTAAAAATTATCGACATGTGCCATCTCGAGCAAAAATTTATGGCTTTGCCCCTGTCCTTGACACCACTAAAAACCTATCATTAAGCATACTGTCTCATTTATGATTGTAATTGGAAGAATAAAGATGGATAACCAATATACTTAAATTGAAGACACAACGAATGAAATTAGTTAAACTCTACCCGTGAATGATAGAAACTTGTTTTTCCAATCCTTAATTTTGTTATAAACCCTGTCAACAAGGATTTTAAAATCCTTATGAATAATACCAGAAGAAATTAACGGCACTCCTAGGTACTTTACAGGTATTTTCCTTCATCAAATGGCCTAATGTCTAGAATGTATTTCTTACACTTCGAGAAACATTAGCAAAAAACACCGCACTTTTAGGGATATTATGAACCAAACCCGAGCAAATTTTGAATTCCTCCAGTGCCTCATGAATGAAATTAAGAGAATTTGCATTGGCGTATGAAAAAAATAAACTTATCAGCAAACCATACCTTTATGATATGTTTTCTTTCTCATTTCGGGTAGAATCAGATTACATCGTCTCGATTTATATTATGTTTTAAAAACAGAGTAAGCATTTCCACCACACGCGTAAATAAATTAACGGACATTAGATCACATTGACCAAGGCCAAATTTATCTTTAATGTATCCATGCAGATCTCCGTTAACGTTGATAGAAAACAATACAGTTGATACACATTACATTATCCATTCCACCATAACATTATGAAAACCAAAATGGCACAAGATAGCACGTAAAAAACTTCAATCATCCGTGTCATAAGCATTATGAATATATACTTTAAATTCAAATATAAAAGGATTTTACCACAATGGGATGACCAACTCGCCATCCAGAAGTAAAGATCAGAGTCAGAATAGGAGAACCCATTCGCACCAAAGCATGGCGACGACCATACAATTCTTCATCTTTCAAAAAATGATGATGCTGATAATCTGCCATATCCAAAGTTGCGAAATTTTAAACAATTGGCAGCAAAAATCATCAGTAAGCATGAAGAGCAAGCATTCCCAACCTCCATAAAATCTGGTGGAAGTTACCAACCTCCACCTGATGTAGTCATGGGGCCATCAGTCTATCCACCAGCATGACAGGACCCACAACAATCCTATAAACCAGACTACTAGTTTGGTTATCCCCAATGAACGGGTAATATATTTAGTGGAGGATATGGTGAATATCATAACTCACAATTGACTCTGCCATCGACATGGACGGAATCATGAGTAATGCTTGTCCTAACAATAGATCCAGGCTTATCGTCAAAAGTAATATCCAGATGGGAGTCTATAACAATCAATATGCTTAACAATCAAACGTGGTCTGATAACAAAGCAAAGCTAGCATTTATGGAAAACCTTCTTGGAGAAAGTGAAAAATTAACGTGGCAACAATGGCGAACTACATACCCAAATGCATATTCTGCTCTCGAGACAATTGTAGATGACCCACAAAACATAACATCACAAGGCAATTAGTCATAATGGAAGACCCATATAGGGGGTCAACTGATGAGCAAAACAGTGCCTATAGGGATCTGGATAGGATAACTTGTAAAGAAACTAAGAATTTGTGGTCATTCTTAGAAGATTTAAGGCATCTACCAATTAAATCTAGAAAATTATATTTTCCTTCAACAATAGAAAAACTTTTTGCTAAACTCCCACCTTCTTTATCTAATAAGATAGAAGAATCTTTCAAGGCTAAGTACAATGGTCTTAACTCAGGAGTTTTACCTGCAATCAAGTTCACCCATACTTTCGTCTCAGAAATGTGCAAAGATGTGGCACTAGCCAAAGAACTAAGAGATTTATATCTTCGTTCAGCCATACCAATTCATGATTACTACAAAAATAACAGGAAAAAGTATGGAATGAGAAAATCAAGGACGTACAAAAGAAAGCCACATAATTCTCATGTCAAGCCATTTAAGAGAATGAGAAAATCAAGGACGTATCAAGAACTGGACCTTGATGACAACTGGGACATTATCTCAGCAGACTTTGATGACAGCAGTGTCTATAGTATATTAGAAGGAGAAGGTGACACTCATCAAAGTATAAGTGTTATAGTATAAGACACCCCTTTTGAAGAAGCAGCTTTCATGATAGAAGAGGAAATTAATGAAGGTGACAGTGAAGATGAAAATGAAGATTACCAATATAGTCATCATGCTTTCATGTTCCATCCTGGTCCACCAATAAAAATAGCAGACATGGTCCAATCCATCAGATCATGGAAACTAAACAAAGAATTACCGGCTAAGAGCAAAGTGTGTAAGCATGATTGGAAGGAAAACACGGTCACCAACTACACAATCTGCTATTAATGTGGAATACTAACCATAGACATGTCAAGACTTAACTGTTCTTAATGCCAACTTACAACATGTGCCCTTTGTGCAAAAAATTACCTTGGCAAAACAGTTAATGTCAAAAGAAAGCAGCCACATAAGCCAAAAGAAGAAAAAGACTGTAGTAGTAATGAAGTAAGGCTTCTCAAAGAACTTCTGAAAGAAAAGACAGAGCATGTATAACAAATTATCAAAGATAAAGCAACAGATTACTATAAAGGCAAAATTGCAATGTAGAAGAAGGAAGAATTATGGCTGTCTGAAAGAAGCCTGTTAGTAAGGGATGTTACAGATGCCCTTAAAATAATTGATCAGCTTAAAACTAAACAAATAAGGCTGGAAGAGCAGAAGGATGAAGAAATAAGAAATCTTAAAGCACAGCCGCAGGAGATAAAAGAAGAAGAAATAGAAGTCCAATTCTCTAAGGAATAATTTCCACCGTTAGGAAACTCTCAAATACAAGACCCTTTATAGAAGCAAAAGCTCATCATTTCGGAAACACTATCGCAGTTCCAAAAGTCAGGAAAGTAACCAGCCAACTTTACAATGTAAAAGTTGAGTTTGAAATTTCTAGTTGCCCTGCATTTGGAACTACTGCAATAATAGACACAGGCGCATCAACATGTTGCATAAATAAGAGGGTTGTCCCAGAAGAAGCACTCGAGCCCTTAGCTCAAATTGTTTTCTTTAACGGTTTAAATTCAAGACAACAAGCTACTCACAGACTAAAATAAGGATCTTTTCTTATTGAAGGAAACAAATTCAAAATTCCTCTTATATATGCATTCGATATGCATGATAGCATTGGTATTGAAATGCTGATAGGAGCCAACTTCCTTAGGTCCATGAAAGGAGAAATCCTTATAGAAGGTTATGAGATAACCACTTATAAAAAGGTTACTAAGATTAAAACTTCAGATCAGACATAAATTGCTGAGATCGCCATCACGGAGCTATAAATCAGTGAAGAAGAGTTCCTTGAAATAAATGAATCTATTTATTTAAACCAAGAAGGAAACAGGGCATTCCTAGAAAAATTTAAACCTATCATTGATAGACTAAAACATCAAAGATACATCGAAGAAGAACCTTTAAAACATTGGAAGAAGAAAGGCGAACTTTGTAAATTGGACATCATCAATCCAGATATTACGATTAAGGACCGCCCATTAAAGCATGTAACACCAGCAATGGAAGATTCATTTAAAAAACATGTTAACAGTATTCTTAGAATCAATGCCATTCGTCCAAGAAAAAGTAGACATCGAACGATGGCAATGATCATAAATTCAGGAACAACGATTGATCCTGTAACAGGAAAGGAGATTAAAGGAAAAGAAAGGATGGTTTTCAATTATAAATCCCTAAATGATAACTTATACAAGGATTAATACTCCCTGCCAGGCAAAATTCGATCATCAAAAGAGTAGGAGGTGGAAAGATATTCTCAAAGTTTGACCTCAAATCAGGATTCCATCAAGTCGCCGTAGATAAAGTATCAATCCCATGGACTGCGTTCTTAGTCCTAGGAGGACTTTATGAATGGCTTGTTATACAATTCTGCTTGAAGAACGCCCCAGCTGTATTCTAAAGAAAATTAGATAAATGCTTTAAAGGAACATAATCGTTCATCGCAATATATATTGATTATATACTGGTTTTCTCAAAGAATGAAAAGGAGCATGCAAAGCATTTGTAGAGGATGCTGAAAATCTGTGAAGATAATGGTTTAGTCTTATCTCCAACAAAAATGAAGATAGGAGTCCCAACAATAGATTTCTTAGGAGCAGTCATAGGAGAAGGAGCTATAAAGCTGCAACCACACATCATAAAGAAGATTGTGAGCTTCAATGAAGAAGAATTAAAAACAAAAAATGGTTTAAGATCATTCTTAGGATTCCTTAATTATGCTCGTAATAACATCCCAAAACATAAGATACTCCTAAGACCGCTGTATGAAAAGATGAATCCTCATGGGGAGAAGAGACTTAAGCTTCTGATTATGAATTAGTCAGAAAAATCAAAACACAAGTTCAAAACCTCCCAGACTTTGAAATACCACCAGTGGATGCTTATATCATATTAGAAATAGATGGATGCATGGAAGGATGAGGAGGAGCAGTTAAGTGGAAAAACAGCAAAGAAGGTCCAAGAAGCTCAAAAAAAAATTATGCAAACGCAAGTGGCAAGTTTTCAACAACCCAATCCATAATTGATGTTGAATTTAACGCATGCATCAAACACTCTGGAAAAACTAAAAATTTACTATTTTGATAAACAAGAGGTCACTCTAAGGATAGATTGCGAAGCCATTATTAGCTTTTATAATAAAGCTAATAGCTACAAATCCTCAAGAGTAAGGTGGATCAAGTTTGCAGTTGCAGTCTCATGAACAGGCGTCAAGATTAACATAGAACATACAGAAGGGAAACATAATACACTAGCTGATTCTCTCTCTCAAGACTTTTTAATCTTTGTTTTACAGAATGCACAGGAAAAATAAAGCAATTAACAATAACAACTCTTTACTTAGTGGAGGAAGCTCTACAATCCCTCTATGCCTTTCAGAAAAATATGAAGAACACCTGCGAAGAAGTCATGAAGATTTTCAACCACTTACAAGAATCTTCACAAAGACTATCTTTACACATGAAGAACCAGGAGTACTATACAGGCATTACCAGTTCAAGGCCAACCAAACCTCAATTAGATTGGATAAATCTGATGCATAGAAAACAGTCACACAAGACATTAAGTTATCAACAGCAAAAGAAGCCGTCAAAGCCATGCGAAACCTACAATCAATCATACAATGCAAAGCCTAAATCTAATTTGGAATGTCAACTAAAGACAATCACCGGTCTGACCAAAAGGAAGACGTCCGAATTCAAAACAAAGGTGCCAGAAGAATTCTCATCGAATTAGAAGCTCTTGCACAACGACTGGGCTGCAACAACATCTAAGCTCAAAGAATCCCAAGAATACTTTCTAGAAGATGACGAATGCAATGATGATTCAATTTTTATAGTGGACCTCGGGTGGGACGATTATTGTCTTAAAGCATTAAAATTGAATCATAAAAAATGCAAGATGCTCGTTGGGCCCGCATGTGATAAAAGTTGTCAGCCATCTATGTTTAATTATTGTGAATTATTATACCTAAAAGCCAACATAGAAAAAATCAATAATGGCTTCGAATATTCCTTGGCATATGCCATGGTTTATTCCTTGGCATATGCCATGGTTTATTCCTTGATGCTAAAGCATATGCTATATGCCAAAAGCATATTCCTCTTTGTAAAGCCTATAAAAGGCGCTTATATTTCCTTGTATTAATCATCCATCCATCAACCAACCTACAAAAAACTTCTCACCATCACCATTGTAAAGTATTCAAGCTTCCGCAGTTTAATAAAAAGGTGTGTTTAAGTACTTGTACTTTAAAGTTTTAGTTTTTGAGCTTTAGTACAAGATAAAATTCTAGAAAACGTAATTTTTATATTGGTGGTGAGGACCATATAATTCTTCACCTTTCAAAAAATGATGATAATGATGATAATCTGCCATATTCAAAGTTTTGAAATTTTAAACAATTGGCAGCAAAAATCATCAGCAAGCATGAAGAGCAAGCATTCCCAACCTCCACAGATCTAGGGGGAAGTTACCAACCTCCACCTGATGCAGTCATAGGGCCATCAGTCTATCCACCAGCACGACATGACCCATAACAATCCTACAAACCAGACTACCAGTTTGGTTATCCCCAAGGAAAGGGTAATATATTTAGTGGAGGATATGGTGAAAAGTAATATCAAGATGCGAGTCTATAACAATCAAGAGTAATGCTTATCCTACCAGTAGATCCAGGCTTATGGTCAAAAGTAATATCAAGATGCGAGTCTATAACAATCAATAGGCTCAACAATCAAACATGGTTTGATAACAAAGCAAAGCTAGCATTTGTTGAAAACCTTCTTTGAGAAAGTGAAAAATTAATGTGGCAACAATGGCAAACCACATGCCAAAATGCATATTCTACTCTTGAAACATTTACAGATGACCCATAAACCATAACATCATAAGTAAGGCAATTAATTCTAATGGAAGACCTATATAGGGGCTCAACTGATGAGCAAGACAGAGCCTACAGGGATCTGAATAGGATAACTTGTGAAGAAACCAAGAATTTGTGGTCATTCTTGGAAGATTTTAGGCATCTGGAAAATCAAATTTTCCTTTAACAACAGAAAAACTTTTTTCTAAACTCCCACCTTCTTTATCCAAGAAGATATAAGAATCTTTCAAGAAAAAGTACCCTGGTGTTAAGGCAGGAGTTTTACCTGCAATCAAGTTCACCCATACTTTCGTCTCAGAAATGTGCAAAGATGCGACACTAGCCAAAGAACTAAGAGATTTATCTCTCTGTTCAGCCATACCAAATTTTGGTTACTACAAAAATAACAGGAAAAAGTATGGAATGAGAAAACTAAGGAATGGGAAAACTAAGGACGTACAAAGGAAAGCCACATAATTCCTATGTAAAGCCATTCAAGAGAAAGTATAAGGGTGATAGAGGACGAGTCAAGAAGTGTAAATGCTTTATTTATGGAAAAGAAGGGCATTTTGCAAAAGATTATAGAAGCAAGCAAGGAAACATTGTAAGGTCGGCCGTTTTTCAAGAACTGGACCTTGATGACAACTGGGACATTGTCTCAATAGACTTTAATTATAGCAGTGTCTATAGTATATCAGAAGGAGAAGGTAACACTCATCAAAGTATTAGTGTTATAGTATAAGACACCCCTTTTGAAGAAGTAGCTTTCATGATAGAAGAGGAGATTAAAGAAGGTGACCACGAAGATGAAAATGAAGATTACTAATATAGTCATCATGCTTTCATGTTCCATCCTGGTCTACTAACAAAAATAGCAGACATGGTCTAATCTACCGGATCATGGAAACCAAACAAAGAATTACTGGCTAAAAGCAAATAGTATGAGCACAGACATGTCAAGACTTAACTGTTCTAAATGCCAACTTACAACATGTGACCTTTGTGCAAGAAATTATCTTGGAAAAACAGTTAATGTCAAAAGAAAGCTGCCACATAAGCCAGAAGAAGAAAAGGACTATAGCAGTAATGAAGTAAGGCTTCTCAAAGAACTTTTGAAAGAAAAGACAGAGCAAGTACAACAAATTATCAAAGATCAAGCAACAGAATACTATTAAGGCAAAATTGCTATGCAAAAGAAGGAAGAATGTCTGAAAGAAGCCTGTTAGTAAGGGATCTCACAGATGCCCTTAAAATAATTGATCAGCTTAAAACAGAACAAATAAGGCTGGGAGAGACATAAGGATGATAAAGTAAGAAAGCTTAATGCAAAGCTGCAAGAGAAAAAAGAAGAATAAATAGAAGTCCAATTCTCCAAGGAAGAATTTCCACCATTAGGAAACTCTCAAATAGCAAGACCCTTCATAGAAGCAGAAGCTCATCATTTCGGAAACACTGCCGCAGTTCTAAAAGTCAAGAAAGTAACCAACCAACTTTACAATGTAAAAGTAGAGTTTGAAATTTCTAGTTGCCCCGCATTTAGAACCACTGCAATAATAGACACAGGAGCATCAACATTTTGCATAAATAAGAGGGTTGTCCCAAAAGAAGCACTCGAGCCCTTAACTCAAATCGTTTTCTTTAATGGTTTAAATTCAAGACATCAAGCTACTCACAGACTAAAACAAGGCTCTTTTCTCATTAAAGGAAACAAATTCAAAATTCCTCTTATATATGCATTCAATATGCACGATAGCAATGATATTGAAATACTGATAGGATCCAACTTCCTCAGGTCTATGAAAGGAGAAATCCGTATAGAAGGTGATGAGATAACCACTTATAAAAAAGGTTACTAAGATCAAAACTTTAGATCAGATAGAAATCGCTGAGATCGCCATCACGGAGCTAGAAATCAGTAAAGAAGAGTTCCTTGAAATAAATGAATCTATTTATTTTAACCAAGAAGGAAACAAGACATTCCTAAAACAATTTAAACATATCATTGATAGACTAAAACATGAAAGATACATCGGAGAAGAACCTTTAAAACATTAGAAGAAGAATGGCGAACTTTGTAAACTGGATATCATCAATCCATATATTACGATTAAGGACCGGCCATTAAAGCATGTAACACCAGCAATGGAAGATTCATTCGGAAAACATGTTGACAATATTCTTAGAATCAATGCCATTCGTCCAAGAAAAAGTAGACATCGAACGATGGCAATGATCATAAATTCAGGAACAACGATTGATCCTGTGACAGGAAAGGAGATTAAAGGAAAAGAAAGGATGGTTTTCAATTATAAATCCATAAATGATAACATATACAAGGATTAATACTCCCTGCCAGGCATAAATACGACCATTAAAAGAGTAGGAGGTGCGAAGATATTCTCAAAGTTTGACATCAAATCATGATTCCATCAAGTCGCCATGGATGAAGAATTAATCCCATGGACAATGTTCTTAGTCCTATGAGGACTTTGTGAATGGCTTGTTATGCCATTCGGCTTAAAGAATGCCCCAGCTGTATTCCAAAAAATGGATAAATGCTTTAAAGGAACAGAATCGTTCATCGCAGTATATATTGATGATATACTGGTTTTCTCAAAGAATGAAAAGGAGCATGTAAAGCATTTGGAGAGGATGCTAAAAATCTATGAAGATAATGGTTTAGTCTTATCTCCAACAAAAATGAAGATAGCAGTCCCAACAATAGATTTCTTGGGAGCAGTCATAGGAGAAGGAGCTATAAAGCTGCAACCACACATCATAAAGAAGATTATGAGCTTTAATGAAGAAGAATTAAAGATAAAAAAGGGGTTAAGATCATTCTTAGGAATCCTTTATTATGCTAGTAATCACATCCCAAAACTTGGGATACTCCTAAGACCGTTGTATGAAAAGACGAATGCTCATGGGGACAAGAGACTTAGCCTTATGATTATGATTTAGTCAGAAAAATCAAAACTCAAGTTCAAAACCTCCCAGACCTCGAAATACCACCTGAGGATGCTTATATCATCTTAGAAACAGATGGATGCATGGAAGGATGGGGAAGAGTATTTAAGTGGAAAAACAGCAAAGAAAGTCCTAGAAGCTTAGAAAAAATTTATGCATAGGTAAGTGGCAAGTTTTCAACAACCCAATCCACAATTAATGCTGAAATTAACGCATGCATCAACACTCTGGAAAAACAAAAAATTTAATATCTTAATAAACAAGAGGTCAGTCTAAGGACAGATTGCCAAGCTATTATTAGCTTTTATAATAAAGCTAATAGCAACAAATCCTTAAGAGTAAGGTGGATCAAGTTTACAGGTGCATGCACAGGAATAGGTGTCAAGATTAATATAGAACATATAGAAAGGAAACATAATACACTAGATGATTCTCTCACAAGACTTGTTAATCTTTATTTTGCAGAATGCACAGGATAAATGAAGCAATTAACAGCAACATCTCTTTACTCAGTGGAGGAAGTTCTACAATCCCCCTATGCCTCTCAAAAGAATATGAAGAACACCTGCGAAGAAGTCATGAAGATTTTCAACCACTTCCAAGAATTTTCACAAGGAATATCTTTACACATGAAGAACCAAGAGTATTATACAGGCATTACCAGCTCACGGCCAACCAAACCCCAATCAGAATGGATAAATCTGATGCATGGAGAACAACCACCCAAGACATTGAGTTATCAGCAGCAAAAGAAGCCGTCAAAGCCATGCGAAACCTTCAAGCACTAATATAATACAAATCCTAAATCTGCTTTGGAATGTTAACTAAAGACAACCACTAGTCTGACCAAAAGGAAGACGTCTGAATTCAAAACAAAGAAGCCAGAAGTATTCTCATTGAATTGGAAGCCCTTGCACAACGACTAGGCTGTAACAACATCTAAGCCCAAAGAAGCCCAAGAATACCCTCTAGAAGATGACGAATGCAATGACGATTCAATTTTTATAGTAGACCCGGTGTGGGACAATTATTGTCTCAAATCATTAAAATTGAATCGTCAAGAAATGCAAGATGCTCGCCGGGCCTGCATATGATAAAAGTTGTCGGCCATCTATGTTTAATTATTATGAATTATTGTACCTATAATCCAACATAGCAAAAATCAATAATGTCTTTGAATATTCCTTGGCATAATGGTTTATTCCTTGATGCTAAAGCATATGCTATATGCCAAAAGCATATTCCTCTTTGTAAAGCTTATAAAAGGCGCTCATATTTCCTTGTATAAAACATCCATCCATTAACCAACCTACCAAAAACCTCTCACCATCACCATTGTAAAATATTCAAGCTTCCGCAGTTTTAATAAAAAGGTATGTTTAAGTACTTGTACTTTAAAGTTTTAGTTTTTGAGCTTTAGTACAAGATAAAAATTCTGGGAAACGTAATTTTTATCTTGGTATCAAAGTTTTGAATCAAAATATTCTTAGCTCTATGGAAGGCTAAACTACTAAGATATATTCAAGAAAAGTAGTAAGGGTATTATTTGATCTATTACTAGTATTTCTACAAAAACATTTATGTTAAAAACTTCATAAAACCACTTGTTTTTTATAAAAGACAGCGCAATTGTGTTGGGATTAAAAGCCTTCTTAATGCTGCTAGTATTACTGTTGTTCTTATTGATGTTAATGTTGCTCAGTCAAAGTTAGTGCTGCTGGAGAATTTCAATGAAAATTATTCTAAGTGTTTAAGACTGCTGGTGAAGTTACAACTGCTAGAGGAAGTTACTACTACTTAAAGTTAAGACTGCTTGAAGAGTTACTACTGCTAGTGTAAAGTTACTACTGCTAGTGCATATTAGTAATGCTCAGAGACTTAGAAGAAAAACTACTAAGTAGTTACTACTGCTAGTATAAAAGTTACTACTGTTAGTACAAAGTTAATACTGCTGAGGAGTTAATGCTGCTAGTGAAGTAGTTAGTACTGCTGAGTTAGTTAGTACTGCTTATGTGATTTGTATGAGATATTTTGGTAAAAGATATGTATAAGTTATTTGTTTAGAAGATTATGATTACTTAGGAAAGTATTGTAAGCCGTTTAGGACTCCTTGGTGTATAAAAGGAGGTCCTAGAGCATAGAGATTGTGATATACCAATACCAATAAAAATACACATATCACAAGATCACATACGAGTCATTCATACAATTTTCATAGCTTCAAGGTCTTTGTAACCCTAATACTTTGAGAGTATTCGTATTATTATAATATTGGAGCTTTTGTTTGTTGAATTATATATTGATATAATTACTGTTTCATTGATAGTTCTTCTTAATATTAAAGATTAGATTCCGCATAATCTTTATTACATTCAAAGTTTCTACTATGGTTGTGTTAGATTTATCTAATATAACTAATCCTTATATAAGCTTAAGGAATTTGATTTATTGAAGTGGGATCAACAAGTGGTATCAGAGCTTGTTGCTTTGAGAAACTTTACTAGAAGATATGAATCAAGATTCTGCACACATGGTGGCTGCATCCAAAGTTCCCATGCTCAAACCGGGTGAGTTTGAGTTATGGAGCATGAGGATTGAACAATACACCCAGATGATAGACTATGCACTGTGGGAAGTCATAGAGAATGGTGCAACCTTCCCAAAAACACAAGTTGTGGAAGGTGTTACAACATTGTTGCCTATTACATCTACTAAAGATAAGGCTCAGAGAAGATTAGAGGTGAAGGCTAAGAAGTACTTTAATGATGAGCATTCCCAATGAACATCAATTAAAGTTTAACTCTATAAAAAGATTCTAAAAGGTTGCTAGAAGCTGTTTAAAATAAAGATATGGGTAAGAATGAATTAAAAAAAGACTCAAAGGAATCCTCATAAGCAACAATATGAAAACTTCACTGCTCCAAGCTCATAGATGCTTGATCAAACTTTTGATAGGCTTCAAAAGCTTGTGAGTCAGTTAGAGCTTTTGGATGAAAAGCTTTCACAAGAAGATGTTAATCAAAAGTTATTAAGATGTTTGTCACGTGAGTGGAACACACATGCTGGTTTATGGAGGAATAAAGCTAATTTGGATACAATGAGCATGGATGATCTCTACACAACCACAATGAAGACGATCACTCCTAAGATAAAGGGAATACTCGCTACGATTCAAGCACACACAACGTAAGAGAAGCCAACCACAGAACATGGATTTTGTGTCCTCTTCAAATAACAACACTAGCAGCACTAATGGAGCAGTTAATACTACTCAAGAAATTAATACTGCTCATGGAGTTTCTACTGCTAGCACTCAAGTTAATGATGTTAACTCTACAAATATTGATAACTTGAGTGATTTTGTTATTTGTGCATTCTTTGCTAGTCAACCAAATAGTCCTCAACTTGTACATGATGACTTGCAACAAATCTATCCAGATGATATGAAAGAGATGGATTTGAGATGGAAAATGGCAATGTTAACTATGAGGGCAAAAAGGTTTTTGAAGAATATAGGAAGGAAGCTTACAGTTAAAGGCAATGAGACTTGTGTTTTGATAAGGTCCAAAGTGAGTGCTTACCAACTGCCCACAAAAGGTGACATTTTGCTAGAGAAGTGCACAAGAGCCTTTTATCTACTAAGAAAATCAAGACAACAAGACCAGGAAAGCTAACACAGAGTGTGCATGTGAAACATCAACTTCCACAGCTTTGCAGTCAAGGTGATGTCTTGTGGATATGACTGGAGTGATCAGGCAAAGAAAGGGCCTAATTATGCACTCATGGCTTTCTCATCTGACTCAGAGGTATCCAATGATTATATTTGTTCTAAATCTTGTTTAGAAACTGTTGAACTTCTTAAATCTCAAAATGATCAACTATTAAAAGATTTAAAGAAATATGTGTTAATGGTTCTAGGTTAAAAGACAATTTAAAGTCTGTGGAAGAAAAACTTGAAGTTTATCTAAAGCAAATAGTCCTATTTATCACAAGAATTAAGTGGCTTAAAATTTGAAATTCCACAATAGGAGAGTAACTATTAAGAGCTTAGGAAAAGCTTGAAACAGTACAAAAAGAAAAAGATGCACATTCACCTTAATTAGATAAATTTGCACATGCATCTAAAAGTTTTAAAAAACGAAGCTCATAAAGAGTCAATAGTTGACAATTGCAAGACAGGTTTAGGCTTATGAAAATTATAATGCAATCCATCTCCTTACACAGGAAATTTCATGCCATTCAACACTTTAACTTGTCCCTTTACCAGTTTGAAGAGTAAGTTTGTTAATGACCTGTAGATGAGAATAGTTAAAGCATGTCTAGTAAAGAAGAACCTAATGGTAGTTACGAAGAATGATGATGCCTCAATTATTAAAGAATTGGGAACAAATGATGAGGAAGAGGAAGTGACCAAGGCCTAAAAAAATTAAAAGAAAACAGTTAGGCGCTAGTAATTTGTTAAGAAAGAGTTTTTCTTCCCACTCTTCTAAATACAAGAAAAAACTACTAAGGAAAACTGTTAAACAAGTTAAGAACATAGGCAAACACTCACAGTCTAAGAGGAAAATCAAAGAAATTAGAACAATATGATGTCCTCAAAACTAGGAAAGCAATTTTGAGAAGTTTAATAAGTGCATGTTATGTTGTGGAAGCTTTGGAGATCATTTACAGGTTGTATTGCAATTACCATCAAAAACATTTTTCAAAATACAAAGGATGGTACAACCTGTTTGCAGGAACAATGCACAAAAGGGTGGAATTCATCAAAACTTTGCTCAAAAGACACACCCCTGTGCTAAAAAACATGGTTCAAGAGAAAGTACAAATAAGTCTGGCTTAGTAACAATATAAATAATGAGACAACATATTTCTAAAACAAAAGCAATAGTTGGTTAATACTACTAGACAATTAATACTGCTTCACGCAAAAACAACACTGAATTTGCTAGACCAATGTCATATCTTTCTGAAACAAGCACATTCAACGTTAAGAGGCCCATTCATAAGAACACAACATTTAAAAACAGTAATCGTTAATTAAGAGGTTAATACTGTTAGATAAAAAAATTAATACGTGACTATGCCAACAAGCAGTTAGTTATTGCTGTTAAGGGATATAATTTAATGATTGTTAAGGTAACCTCAGCTTGATGGGTTTGGAAACCAAGCAATAAAGTTTTAGACCAATGTTTCTAAACACAACTACAACAGGGCATCAATCACCCTAAAAAAGTTTGAATATGTTGATGCACAAAGCATATCCAAGTCCAAGAGTCTTGGGGTATGCCCATAAAGAAACTTATTTCCTATCTAATGTCAGGTCAATCCATAAAATGGATTTACCAGATAAGGAGTGATTGATAGTAGATGCTCCAGGCACATGACAGGAACATTTCATATCTACAGATTTATGAAGAGATAGATGAGGGATATGTTGCTTTAATAAAACCCCAAAGGAGGAAAAATCACAGGAATTGGTACCATTAATACTGGTAATCTAGATTCTAAAAATGTGTTTTTTGTGAGAGAGTTAAAGTTTAATCTCTTTAGTATCTCACAAATGTGTGATAAAAAGAATAGTGTTCTTTTTAATGAACACTGGAGTATTGTTTTATCTCCAAACTGTTAAGTTAAATTGATAAAAGGTCAAGTTTTACTTAAGTTCCTAGAAAGAACAAGAGCGTATAGTGTTGATTTAAAGAACATAGTGATTTTCCAAAAAGAGGTTAACTTGCCTTTTTGTAAAACCACATTGATTTCATTCTAAACATTGGCATAGAAGTCTAGGTCCACTTAAATTTTTAAAAAAACCATGAATATAATTGGTTAAAGGAAATCTTGTAAGAGGCTTACCTTTCCAAACTTATTGAAAATGATCAAACATGTGTTGCTTGTCAAAAAGGAAAGCAACACAGAGCCTCTTGTAAGTCCAAAACAAGAACTCAATCAGTCTTCCTTTACATTGTTACATATGGACTTATTGTCTAACATTGTAAAAAGCCTTATGAAAAAGTGTATTACCTAGTAGTCCAAAATTATTATAGTAATGTTTACATGGGTTTTCTTTCTAGCTACACTAAGGAACGAACTAGTGGCATTCTTAAGTCCTTATAACCGGGATAAAAAACTAGTAGAATCACAAGTTAAGAGAATAGAATGTGATCATGACCGGAGTATCAAAAACAAGAAATAAATTAGTTCTTGTGAGATAAAGGGTATTTTTCGATACAATTTAGTGTAGCGAGAACTCCTCAACAAAGGAGTTCTGAGAGGAGGAATATGAACACTAATTTGAGGCTGACTAAGGACTATGTTAGTCTGATTCTAAGTTGCCAACTAATTTTTGGGCAGAGCAGTTAATACAGCTTGCTGACTGGCAAAAATAGAGTGGTTAGTAGTTAACCCATAACAAGACCCCATATAACTTTTTCATGGTAGAACACCACTTTAAGTTTTATGAGACCATTGGGTGTCTTAATAGTATTCTTATACCATAGATCACATAGGCAAATTTGATGCACGGCTGATGAAGGTTTCTAATTGTTGGATACTCTTTGAATAGTAATGCCTTTTAGAGTATTTAATATTAAAAACAAGATAGCTGGAAGAAAACTTCATATTAGTTTAGTGAGAGTACACCTAATGTTGTAGGTAGTGACCAGATTGGCTATTTGATATTGATGTTGTGACAACCGGCAATTTTTAGAACTTTAAATTACTATTTTACCCTTTGACTTTTCGGGTCCGATTTGACTTTTTTGACTGTTTGACCTTTTATTGGCGCATAAAAACGATTACCGCGTAACCTGGCATTTTTGTCGAAATGTATTTAAATAATAAACTCAATTATTATTTGATATATCCTCTCATACACAAAAATTATTTATCAAACTTATTTGAACATGAAAACAGAAAGATATATGTTATTCCTAAGTTGACTTATCAAAAATGACCCGCCAAAATGAGTTATTAATTATGGGGTATACTAGCGTTTGACATAAAACGACATTCTGGACAACTTTTTAGTTTTACCCGAGACTCGAAACCAAGTAGAAAATGACTAAAATACCCTCGCAAAGTTTTGAAAACCGCACACAACGCGTACTGGTATGTGCTTAATTACACATAACTATTTTCCATTAAAACCATGACGTTAAAATGCACCAAAAAACGTACCAAAATACATCGTATTTGTATGTTTTGCATCTATATTGTGCAGGTAACGGATATCCAAGAAAAGGACAAAAACGAAGCCAAAACAGACAAAACCTAGCACGGAATGGAAATGAGCGTGAGAAGCCAAAGTCAAAGTCAAAAGTCAACCAAAAAGTCAACCCGACAAAGTCAAAGGCGGAGCCGTAACCGAAGATAAAGTTAATGGGCCAACCCGTACCCATCTAATGGGCCGAGACAGCCCATTAGGCTTTTATTTTGAAGTCTTATAAGGCTTAAGCCTTATAAAAAAGCCCAAAACCCTTTTTACTTACCCGGCCTAATCTATGAGCCCAAACCAAAGCCATTTAACAACTTAACACCCCGTTATCCTATTAAGACTTATAAACCTTTACGCCGTTAGTCTTTTAAGGACTTACGATGCAAACAAACACCAAACTCAGGGGCCAACGTTGACACTTTTCAAACCATAAACCAATCCCCGTCAAATACTATTCATCATCCCCCACCTCTGTCACCCCTTCAATATATGGCCAAAACGTCTCTCTCCCATATCCCTACCTCACAAAATAACAAATGACACCTTGGCAATCTCATAAACCCCCATTCGTCAAGGGAAAATGACAAAAGATCAAGGGTTGAGATCATAGGACTTGGGCTCCAAGGTGATTTGATGGCCAAGATAGACTTTTGGAAGCTCTCACACAACAAGCACACCCTCTAAAGCTCCCACGAAGAAAGCACACATCAAAGAGGACCTAAAATCTTCTTAAGCTTTATATAAATAGGGCATTGTAAGCCCTTAGATGTAGTTAGTTAATCTAGTTTAAATTTTAGCTTATTTTTAGGTCATTATAAGTTATTGCACTTTTAATTTTCCAAGTCTTGTAACCTTTTATTATTAACGAAAAATTGAAGTTTTTAAGTTAAGTTTTGAATTCCTGTTTTTCTTATTGGTAAAAGTCTCTCATAAGCTGTTTTAAGCTCGTATAAAAACATATAAGCAACCTGTT